>MJUU01064667.1:63975-81349 GCA_002080025.1 Modiolus philippinarum | reverse complement strand
AAACGGCGATATTCACAACTTTTAACTGGTGAAGGTGAATACAGACAGTCGAGATCGAATATCCTTCCATGACCAGCGAATCTGATTTTCAATTCGCACCTTAAAGTGTCACAGGCACAACTCTATTTGATAATTAATTTATGATATCAAAATATATGAAACAAATAAAAGATACGAAAATTTGAATAAGAAATAGAGAATTATAAGCGATAAACAGAATAAACGATTTTGACTGGTTTAATTAAACCCTGAATACCGTTTTCCGTTTCTGATTGGACGAACGTTAAATATCAAATAGCGATTTCCGTTTCTCGCTTCTCATTGGCTAAAACTGTGAATAGCGTTTTTGGTTTAAACTCGAATTTCCGATACCGATCGGTATGGCACGCGATAGTAACAAAAATGCGGTATACCTAGTATTTCGAACGAAAACTAGGGTTTTCGGCGAAATACTATGTATACCGATCGGAAACCCCTAGTTAACGTGCGGTATACCTAGTATTTCGCACGAAAACCCCTAGTTTTCGTTCGAAATACTAGGTATACCGCATTTTTGTTACTATCGCGTGCCATAGATAGGTACATACATATAAGCAATTGCATCCATGGTAAAACAAATAACATATGTATAAAGTATAACAAATAAAATAAGAAAATACAATAATCATATGTACAAGTGAGATAAAGGAATTTTTGAGCATCCTGACTGTTGTAATGGTGAGTTTGGTCTAGGAAGGGAAAATAATATTTCAATTTAACCATGTTATTTTAACGTTTATAAATTCCAATGAAATATAAAAAGTAAAAGTTTTTTTTTAGAAAATAGATGATTCAGTCTTCAAGTAAATAACTGTTGTAATTTATTGTTTATAAAAATTTACAAGATGTCCACACATAAAAGTTCTACACTCAAGATTCTGTGCCTAACACGCATACATGTACGCTTTATGGAGTATGTGTGAACCTCAATACTTCAAGTTTTTGAGATGGGGAAATATGTTCATTCTTTATAACTGAGTCAGACAAGACAAATTTCGGTTAA
Source organism: Modiolus philippinarum (assembly GCA_002080025.1). NCBI lineage: Eukaryota > Metazoa > Mollusca > Bivalvia > Mytilida > Modiolidae > Modiolus > Modiolus philippinarum. Next base: position 80,307 of record MJUU01064667.1, on the reverse strand, counting down.
TAATAGAAGTTGGATTGTTGGGTTTACTAATCGAGTAGGCCGATCCAAATTTGACAGGCCACAAAATAGAACAAGGTCAGCTCAAATGTAAAATTTATACATTTTTAATAAGTGGTACATGTATACATGTAGTGAAAAAAAAAACAACAAATAATTTAACATGACTACTGTGCAATGACTTCAAACAGCTTTGATTATATATATATATTATAATAATATAATTTAAAGTAAGAGTAGAGAAACATGAGTATAATGATATGTGGTAGTTTTTTTCTACATTATAAGATGGTAAAAAAAAAAAACAAACAAAAATAAAAATGTCGTGAATAATTCATATTTAATAAGACAAAATAGGCAAATCTAACGTGTATCTTGATATACATAATGTTTCTAGATGGTAGTATTTATGCCAACATAAGTTAGGCTCGGATGGTTGTGCACTATCAACGATTTTGATAAAAGCCATGTTAATCATATTCATAGAAAACTTTTTTTATTTCTTTGAAAGACACAATAGGCAAATTTGTACAAGGATCATATTAAAGATTTCAAAAATGTTTCCCCTTTAACAGAATTTCATTGAAAGATACAAGAGGCATATTTATACAATGATTATATTAAAGATTTCAAAAATGGTCCCCTTTTAACTTTATTTCGTAATATCGTAACTCCATTTATTATGGAACTTTATTTAGTTTCGTTGAGCCTGATTGTAACTTGTTAAACATATTTTGATTAAAATAAATACACTGCACATCAAGAACTGTACAAACTTTCCTATTGGTCTGTATTTTGGTATTTACTCAACCAGAAGCCATCATTTTAAAGACGATACGAATTACATTTTCCAAAAAATAAAGGGGGGGGGGGTAAATGTGTGACTGTGAATTAAAACTTGTGGATAGATGTGTAATTGGATCAATGCTCTTTGGAGACAAAAAATGGGAGTATGGACTTAAGTTTATGTAATACCCATACAATAATTTGCCTTTAGGTATACTAAAAAAATATATTTTTAAAGGGGATTGAGATGTGATCATCGGGCTTTTTTTCTATTTTAATTAGGCTCGAGTTATCATTCATAATCACAAAATAATTAACCTATATTGTGCAGGGCTTCAAGCAAACTCTCTCTCTATATGCATATAAATATATGTAAAGGTTGGCATTGGGGCAGAGTATCACAACAGTGACTCCAGGGTATATGTGATGCATCTACACCAAGGACCCAGCCTCTAAATATATTATGAAATATATTTTAAAGTAAAATTACAAAATTAAAAAAGGAAAAAATAACAAACAATGCAAATAAATTCAAATGTCAGTGGTGAAAAACAGCAGGACAAATACAACACAGGCAAAATTTTATTATTAGAAATTAGTCAGCATTATTACATAGCATGTCTCTGATGTCGTCTTGACTACGAATCAACAACTTTCTGCCATCCTGACATTGCTTGGCATCGATGCGCCCGTCGGACGTCCAATATGTGTTAATCCGGCCATTGAACTTTAGATCGGCTAAAACTTTCACCATTTCGGTCCTAAATTTTGTCAGATTTTCGGTAATAAAAATTTTGTTTGGATCATTCTTTAAGGTTTTCTTGGCGTTATAGACTTTCTCTCTGTTACGATACGACAGAAAACGAACAATTACTTGACATTTACCATCACGAACTCTGCCAATGACATGGGAACGCCCAATATCTTCTTTTTTTATGTCAACATTTAGTTTGTTGTTACAAATGTCTACAATTATGTTGTCGGTATCTACAGGGTGAAGTATATTGCCCCTTCCATCAACAGGTACACTAATATTATGGAATCGGAGGCTACTCCTGCGGGAGTATTGTTCCTGATTCTCTATACGTATTTCTAAATTGTTAATTTTGTTGTGCAGGTGGTCTATTTCGTTATCCAATTCCTTCACTGTATTGTCACGCTGGGTGTTTACATTTCTCATGTCTTCTATTGTAGTGGCTTGATTTTCAATTATGAGCTGTTGTTCATCAATTTTTTTAGTTTGTTCTTGTAATATTTGTTTCAAAGGGGTTAGCTGTTCGTCTATGTATGACTTTGTTTGCAACTCAATGGCCTCATTGATAGTTTTTGACAATGACTCGCTGATCTTATTGGAAATAACTGGAATGATCTGATCGAGCACATCTTTGCTAGTGAATGCTTCAATAATTTTTTCTGCTATAGTTTTCTTAGGTGCAGGAATTTTTTATATTTAGTTAGAGATGTAGGGTCGCCAACCGAATTTCTCCGTGGTCTTGTTTGGCGAGTGTTTTGTTTGGACGTGGCTGGTAGGTCGTCAGGGCTGTGAGGACTGGTCCTTTTATTGGGCCTGTTAGGTGTTTCGGTAGTTATCAGTGTTGACAAATTTGGCTGAGAGCTGGATATTATTGTATCATTAAGGTCATCAATGAAAACATCAATATCATTTTCCATGGACGTCGCCATTTTGGTCAATGTAAACAGTTACGACTTGTTGCTGGAAAGACTGAATATATAACACATTCAAGTTGTTAACACATTTACATTATTCAGTATATTTTTCGATGGTTATTGCATCCTTAAAAATGATTTTTGTAAGCTACTTCATCAAACTTCCAGCATATTTTCCCTTTTTTTGGAGAGCTCGACTACATTACCAACCTGCTACCGCGCATGCCCTATCGCACCAATTTCAAGTTAGAGAAGCAATTTTTTTCTGATTGCTTACCTATTCAAATTGGTTTATTTTGAGTAGTTTTCTGTAATAGTAATTTAATCGTTAACATGTTTTACAAATGTATTATGAATTTCTTTCTTCTATACCTCTGACGATTCGCTATCTTAATCGCGATTATTAAATTGCTTTTTTACAATATTTTATATAACTTCATTCACTTTTTTTATCAATAAATGATTTTTAAATAAGATATTTTTATATGAATCTCATGATCCACTGAAACATTTAGCAGTCAGTGGTGTATAAGGGAACCCTATGTCGTTCTTTACGATAATATTGTAAAGGCGAGTTCTGTGTTAGACATTATGAGTGAACTAGTTCAATCTTTATAGATTATAAGTCTATTATTAGTATATATAATCGAGAGCTAACTCGGTCATTATGGTAGCATCGTCATTTTGTAGGTACATTAAATATCGATATTAAAATCATACATTTGAAACAATTGATTGTGATTCCTACTGACTACCCACAAAAACTCGAAGGACAAAACAAATATCTTCGTTACAAAAAAACTACAGTTACCTTATATAGGAACGTGTGTTATTTAAATGTTTCTGGTTTTTCAAATATTTTATGAATGTCTTTGCTTTGGTTGGATTTTTATTGCTGCTGTTATTGTTTCTGTTTATCATGTAGTTTTTAGGGGTATATTTTAGCATTTATTCGCACAATCTCTGCTATTTGATACCTAAACACACGAACAAAAAAACGTTTGCTATTATGAAAATGTTATTGGCCTGCTTTTTGCATTTTTGTGCAGATTTTTGTTCTATTTTAAACTTTTACAATCTGATCATGCTACAGGGACAGATGACTCAGTCCAAAAATACGATTTCTGCTTTTGTAACACTAGTCCTGCACTCTTAAGTTTTAATGTAAAAATATGGAAAAACACATGCTTTTTACTTGGTTCAAAGTCAGAACATCGATTTGTTTCGTTGTCAGTTCTACAGTTTGCAAAATTTGATTGTTGTTAGGCACAAAAAAGTTTGCGCTGTTGTTGTAGTATTGATTTTTATAGTAATATACAATTAACTTGATTTTTTATCGAGGATTTTAACAGCACTGTACTGTTGGCTTTATTGCTATAGCAACATTTATTAAGATACTTTGCAGTTGACTTTGGTGTAAATTTACTGCGGATAATTTTGAGCAGATGGATTGATTTATGTTGTATAGTCAAAAATCTGAATTTTCGTAAATTTTGTTGAAGCTTAATTGAGTATCTCCCTCATGCAAAGCTCTGTCTTTAGCCGGGTTTGGCTTTCCATGCATATCATATTGGTTCTTTGTTCTCTATCAGTTTTTTATTTTTTAATTAATGCGCAGATCTTGCTCTATATTGAATAGGTACTATTTTCAGTATTGTGGTATTGGTTACATACAGTATTTGCGTCATTCTTTGCTTTGGGTTGGTTTAATAGTAATGTGTAGTTGTCTGGATTGTAATATTGTTGATTTTGATAGTATCGTATGGTTGACTTGATTGCTGTACAGTTGATTTTTACAACATACAACATACCATCTGCACAAAAGTGACATAATCATATGCATGTATACGAAAATTTTAATTAAATCCGCACAAGTAATTCAATAAGAATTAAAAAAAATGTGTTGAAAATGCTCTGTAGTCTTTATGAAAAATATTAAGATACAATACTCAGACAAATAATACTTAAATTCATTGTGAAAATCACCAACCGAGTATCACCTTTGCAGATACATGGTGAATGAAAGGATATGGAGTAAATGTACATGAGACAAAGTCTCCACAAACACTTGGTAAAAACAAGCAAAGCAACTACGCTTTTATTATTGTTCTTCATCTTGAAGTCAGCATGTGGCCTTGCTCATACCTCATAGTAAGTTCAAGACGGCTCCTAGCACCCGTTTGAGCGCTATATGCATGATATATGCATGGTTAATGTCACAAACGACGTTGCTAACTGATAAGTTAAGTTACAAAGTTCCTAACAAAAATTACGATAATCATCGTCCGTAATAGGAAACTGATAAAGTGGTGGTCAGCACTTTGCGTCAGTTTCGGAAACATATTACATCCAAGTTTATGACACAATCTCAGCACTTTAACATTTTGTTTGCATTATATAAGGTTTTTTTTCATCATTCGGCAGAAATTTGTAATTTTTTTCAATGCAATTAAAAACTCACAAGATTTATTTGATGTTGAATAAGAAATACATAACAAATGCCTCTTAGAGTTCGTGATACGAACTGGAATTAAACAAGAAAATTGCAGCAGAGCTGCGAGAGGGGGTCAGGGACTATACATTTATGTAATGTATAGTCCCTGAGGGGGTTAATTTGAGACATGTGAAACTTGAAGTTCTTCAATAAAAATATAAAGCAGTGGAAATATTTATATTTGAGCCCCTTCCCCATATTTATGTTTTCACATCATTGGTCATCACTGTATCAAAAAATATTTATTGATAATAGCGAATTCATTGAGACTTGACAGGTGCGCTCAAGTTCCCTAAATATACTCTCTAATTCATAGTAAATATTATTCATAGTAATATTCAAATTCAATTATTTTATAATTCACGGTCCCGAAATATCCATTTCACCAGTTTATGCTATCTCTGAATGCATTGCAATCTCAACAAACTTCTGTAGTTGTCGGCCCTTGAAGTACATATATTTCTTGCGTGTTGCAGACGCTTGGTTGTTTTCATTTGAAGATTGGCGATTTTCAAATAAATTTGAGCATTGTTATGTTTTAAAGCGTAATGCCAATTCATTTTGAAAGTTTTCTGTCAAATATTCACGCCAGTAAGCTATCAAATAGCCTCGGTCTAAGGCGAGGAAAAGGAATATCTAACTTTAAGGTAAGACATATATCATTCATAGCAGTTTCATCGTCGGTGAGTTTACTGGAGTTGTTACATGGGAATATTTTTGATAAATGATTGCATGAACATTTGTGAAAAATTTGTGAAAAATTTACCGCCATCTTTATTTACGCTGTCATGACATCCGTGCTCGCCGTTTTCATTCATGTCATGATACTAGATGGGGTGCGTTGCCATAGGCTCATTACGTGCCTTCGGCACGTCAACACTATTCATTGTTTATTACATGTAATCACATTGTTCATGCCTTTGGCACGACAGTTTTATCCTTATCCTAGTGGTGGTGCCTTCGGGGGAAATGCGTTGCTACGGACACCAGATGTTTGCCAAATGACGAACGCGTTGTCATGGGGAACCACACTTTCTCTGTTATTTATTCTTTATTTATGTTTGTAGTGATCGGCACGACAGTTGTATCAATTTATTCATATTATTCGTGCCTTCGGCACATTTTGCCTTTTACACGTACGAAACTGCCTGTCTCGTGTGATCACGTGTTGTCTCGTGTGATCTCGTATTCGAAAATACAAAATACAGTCTAGTTTTCTGTTTAGTGATACGGTCGTGCCTTCGCACGAATCATAATGATAAATTGTTAATACTATTTATTTCATCATTTGATATCCGTTCTGGTGAGGTCGTGCCTTCCGCGCGACATACTATTTCAGTTTCGAAACCTCGTTTACAGCTTTAGCTCCTTCCACTTCCGCTTCAGGACGAAAAGTGTTTACAAGTACCAACCATCGTTCGCTTCGCTCACGTCATGGTTGGTAAAAAACACCCTAAAGAGGGAGTTGTCGTTTACTAAATCTCAGGAAGTAGTAAGACCTTAGACCAAACAAAACAACAATTTGATGCTTATATGAGGGTAATAACAATATTACTGAAGAGCTACAGGGCAAATATACAAAGCATGCGGAAACCACCCAACAAATTGTCAACCGGAATGATTCTGTCTTGGTACCTGCGTTTCCAAAGAAATGTTGGGTTAAACCGCCTTGATGGCGCGCCGAATTGCGGTAGTATCAAGCTGTATGCGGTATAATGGCGGAATTTCAAGCAATTGCTATTAAAAGGTGATAGACAATGAAAAGAGATGTTCGTCCGAGAACTTAGTAAAAAATTAACCTTCAATCGCAGTTCGGACTGAAACTTCAAATTTTCCCACAAGGATAGAACTTTTTAAATGATCTTATGAAACGTTTTTTTTTTCCGTGAGACGTATTATATGTTATTCGGGAATCTTCACAAGGGATACGGGTTCATATTCCCTGTCTGTGTTTTATATCCCCTGAGCCGTCAGGCTCAGGGGATATAGGACACAGACTGGGAATATGAACCCGTATCCCCTGTGAAGCCCGAATAACTATTATATTCTGCTAAGAGTGCTTTAATTTTTCTGTTAAAAGCGTTCATAAATTGTAATTTTGCTACCACGGGGATACGGTCTCATATCCCCTGTCAAGGTAACCAATCAAATTGCAGGATTTACCTGGCTATTTCACTTCAACAGAATATTTATTGTTAATAACCGTCTAAAATTGTTTGTTTCATATTTTCATTATATCACTGATACCACCACTAAAATTCTAAATGTGTGGCATGCTTCTCATAATTTCTTATACTTCAGCTTTGAGTTAATGTTTTTCCAAACGTTTAGATTTTATCTGCACCGAAGAGACATAAGTTGTCGAAATGCGCATTTACAGAAAATAAATTAACAGTAACTTCGGTATTTGTAATTTCCAAAAACTCTTGATACTTTTGGAATGAGTTCGGGAGAATTTTTTTTCTTCTTATTTTGGGCTCCTCTTTGAAATGCTTTAAGGTTTATTAAAAAATGAACAGGAGTTTGCTTTGTTGAAAACTTCCATAATGAATCTTTTTTACAACAAAATCTTGGAATAAACAGATTTCGTTGAAATTTCTTATAAAAAGATAATATTGTCAAACCAAACTGTATCATTTCATCTCAGCATTTTTAAAGGCTTTTAATATTGTTCGCAGGTGAAAGTTTCGTCAGCGTCGCAGATGTAGTCATTCCAGCCTCCACTATCCATGATTCCTGTAGCCCAGGAACTCCATTTGGTTCTCCAGAATGCCAGTTTACAAAACTGAAGGGTATAAGCTTACCTTTTTCATCTTCCCAAGCGAAATCTCTGGTCTTGTCGACTCTTATACCTCCTAGCTGCGGCCACAAACCAAAACCTGAAATCATAATTTGAGATGAAATATAAACTGGCTAGTAGTATATAGGGACGAACAAATTAGTATTTGTCGAAGTGGAGCCTGGTGGAGCCGGAAGTGACGTAGACCGGAAATGACGTGACGGAAGTCACGTGACCGGATGTTGACATGTCAATATTGTGCATGCGCAACCGGAAATAGGTATGTATCTACTGTAAGTAGCCATGTTGACCGGAAATGACGTAGTGGAACAACACGTAACCCCGCAGGGGTCATTTATTACCTTAATTCATGACGCATGCGCGACCGTAAGTAGGTGTAGCCCCAGTTGTTAACCGGAAGTGGTCTTATTGGAAGCCCTATTCGGGTATATTAACCGAAAATGACGTGTTGGAACAACACGTGATCCCGCAGGGATGACCTTACTACAGTGTACATGCGCGACCGGAAATGGGCGTAGCTCCATATGTAAACCGGAAGTCGGTATTTTCTTTCATTATCTCCCCTTTTTGTATGTTGTAATAATGGTATTCTTTGAATTTTCTTCCCTTTTCATTCAATTTCTACCTTGTTCCACGCCTTTTTAAATGTTGTAATAGCATTATATACCTTTTCAACCCTTTTTCAATGTTGTTCTTTGTATTTCAATCCAATGTTTAGACTAATATCCTACCCGTTTTAAATGTTGTTATACCTTTTCAACCCATTTTCAGTATTGTTCTTTGAATTGTAATCCAATGTTTAGACTAAAGTCCTCTTGTGTAACCTTTTGTATGTGTTCTTTTATTATTTTCTCTTTATTTTATAATTATCTTTCCTTTTCATCCAATCCTTAGAGGTATTTCCCTTTTCCCCGCCAAATTCCTGTAGTGTCGTCTGATATTGACATTTTGTTTCCTATTATATTACATAATTATCCCCCTTTTTCATTCAATTCTTAAAGTGACTCCTCTTCTCTACCAAATTTCTATAATAATGTTGTCTGCTATTGGTTTTTTATTATTGTTTCCTATTTTATTTCATAATTATTTCCCCTTTTCATCCAATTCTTAGAGTTATTTCCCCTTACCTGCTTAATATCTATACTGTCGCCTGATATTTTTAGATTTTCCGCCATTAGTCATCCAATCCTTAGAGATATTTCCCCTTTGTCGCCATAATTCTATAGTGTCGTCTGCTATTTTTAGCTTTCCCGCAAATTTTCATCCAATTCGTAGAATTATTTCCCCTTTTCCACATTATTTCATAACCAACTTCCTTTATCTAACAACTAACCCTAACCTAAGTTGCTATGACAACTCTGTATTCATTTATTTTATATTTGAATGTTATTCTTTTATTTATTTCCAACTATTACAGTTATTTTTCTTTTTTCTATTTTTGAATGTCATACTATTTTTTTTTTTCATTCAAAATATCGATTACCTTACCCTAATTTTGCCAAGTTTCACCCTTACACTGACTTCAAACCCTTAATGATAACCTTAGACCCTATCACTTACATTACACCATAACTCTTACCTTTACCTTACAGAAACCTAACCCTATTACTAGTATCTTAACCCTAACCTTTAAGTTATTCACACTGACACCAACACTTAGACCTTAACCTAGACATAAGTGCTATCATAATAATATAGCCTTAACCTAATACCAACACAACGTCGAATCCTGAACTATTCTTAAACTGTGTAACAATCTCGAACTTAACCCTTTTACTAACTTTTTTACTAACTCTTAACCCTAATCTTTAAGCTAATCACCCATTTACTAATAGTGAGCCCTTAACTTAGACACGAGCTCTAACATTATATTCTAACCATAACCTAATAATTACACAACCTCTAACCCTAAACTTGACCCTAACCTCAATTCAACCGCAACATAACCCTTACTGATCCTTTCTTACTCTAATCCAAAACCTAATACTTACTTAAATCGAACCCCTAGTCCTAACCATACCAAGTTCTACCAATTTACACTCTAATTCTAAACCCTAACCCTAAATCTAACTAACCTAATAATAACACAATATATTCCTAAATTGTAAACCAATGTTAAGCCTAGCCTTACCCTAACCCTATGTCAAGCTTAACATAACCTTAACACAACCTATTTCTAAGTAGTAAACCAATTTTAAGCATATTCTTTTAATCTTAACATAACCCTAACACTATTACTAACCCTTGCATACTCTAATTCTCAACATAACACTAACGTAACTTTAACCCTAAGCCCTAACCGTTACCTTATACTAGCACTAAACCAACCTTAACCCTAAGCTAAACCTTACCACAATTTAATCTTAAGCTTTCCCTATCACTAACATTTAACCTTACCTTACCTTAAACCTGGAATTTGAGCTCTAAGCCCTTACCCTAACCCAACAATAATTCCAAACCATCCTTTTTTACTAATTTTACTTTTTTAAACCATAATCATAATACATAACGATATCTAACATTACTAACCAATACTTAATCTATCCCTAAACCCTAACCTAAGTATTAACAATAATTTGATACTAACACAACCTCATCTCTAACCCTTAAACTATTCCTAAGCTATCCCTAACCTCATTTCAACATTAACTCTGCCCTCACTAACCCTTGCTTACTCTAAATCTTAACCTAACACTAATTTAACTTTAACCCTAATACTAGCACAATCTCCAACACTTATATATATAAGCCCTAAACCAATTTTGCCCCTTACTTAACCTTGATCCTAGCCCTTATTCCGACCCCTACCTTTATCTTACTAACCCAATTCATAGATCCAATCGTAATGATGCATGATATTTTAAACATAACGTTATGATGTATAATTCTAACAGGAACGATCCTAAACCTAAAATCCTTACAATGAATGTTACCCCTGCCTAACCTTAACCCAAATGATGAAATAAATCCAATCATTAATCCTAAAGATATATGCGATTCTAATCCAAGTGATCTAAGTCATACTTAGCCATTAAACTGATTGTGTAACCAAAGCCCTTAATTTTATAACGAATCAATCTCAACTAATCCAAACCCAACTCTAACCTTAAGCCAAGCCTTCTCACCTTTCCCTAACTTTTACATTTATTCAACCAACTCCTCAACCAACCATACATAAACCCAACTTTAACAATACCAGAATACTAACGTTACAACTTCAACCCTACCCTTACTACCCTAAATTGTACTGATAATATAATTCCAAACATATCCTAATTGATATGAATTATCCTTACCATACACCAAATAGTGTATTTCATCTTACACAAAAGAATGTATGTATTCCTAACCCTTACATTAACCATAGCCTCAACCCTAAGTCCTACACTTAGGTACTCTAACCATAATCCTAAGCTATGACCTTAACGAACCCTAACTTTAATTTAATCTTCAATAATACCTCTTTCATGTATATAACCCAACCCTAGCCCAACTGATATATTTAATGGACTGTTGTATGTGTCACTGCAATTCTAAACTGAAATGAAATATGTAAATCTTCACCCAAATAATAACCCTTACCTTAATGATGTATACTAAACACAGTGATAAAATGATCCAAATGACCTGTACGATACTAACGTTATAGCTTATAATGATTAGCTAACCTTTAGCTTTCAAACTTTCTTTTTTTCTAAAATTATCATTGTCTCTATATTTTTTTTTGCTGCTGCTTCTCGTCATTACTTGAGTCTGTCTGCTGCTGCTGCTGGTGGTGTTGGTGTTGGTGGTGGTGGTTTGAAGGTATTATGTTAGTAAAAATGGTAATTTTCAGGTATCGGGGTGATGGTGGTGGTGATGTTAGGGTATCTGGGTGGTGGTGGTGATTTAAAGGTATCTTGGTGGTGGTGGTGGTGGTGGTGGTGAGATAATACGCTATGGTGGTGGTGGTGGTGATAGTCTATGGTGGTGGTGGTGGTGGTAATTGGCTTTTCTGGTGGTGGTGGTGATTGGTTTTTCTGGTGGTGGTGGTGATTGGCTTTTCTGGTGGTGGTGGTGAGATAATAGTTTATGGTGGTGGTGGTGATGATGAAATAATTGTCTATTTTGGTGGTGGTGGCGGGATAATAGTCTGTGGTAGTCGGTGGTCTATCACTTTATTCTTATGGGGCATAATAAAACCAAATCCTGACAATACGTTTTCATTTTAATTTCATTTAAACAAAAAACAGTAACATCCTAATTTTCTGTCTTTACATTAATGTCAATTTAAGTTTTCTGTCTTCAGTGCTGATTCTTCCGTCACTTAAATGTCTGTCTTCATATCCACTTAATTGGGTTCTGTAGCTACCTTCATCCGTTTCAGTTCTGGTTCTTTGTCTTCAAACACAGCTATAATCTTTCCAAGTCTCTGCTTTCCATCTTCAAACATTTGATCTAAAAATTACAAACTTGATACCGGTTGATACTGAACATACTTCAATAATTTGTAGTACTGCAAACAACTTCGAAACCAACGGTGTCTATTTTCGTTGGTATCTTCATACGGTAGGATATACCGACAAGCTTTGTCCACAGTTCCATAGTCCCATTGACTTAAAAAGCATACAACATCTGGGTGCAGGGGCGAAGGTGACCTCAATACTTTTATCGTTCCTGGAATTCCCCTGTCTTCTTTGATTGTCCATTCTCCTCTACCTGTAGAATATATATCACCCCATGGACATTTTTCAGCTATCTGTCGTGATAATCCATGCGCCTTGATGCAAAGACAATTCACTTGAGGAACAATAACATCTACATTTTCTATATTTTACTAAAGCCTTTGATTCTCTAGAATGGAACTTTATGTTAGAAACCTTTTAAAAAATTTGGATTTAAAAACAGTTTTATTAGATGGGTTCAAATTATGTATACTAATATTAAAGGGTGCATACTTAATAATGGTTACATTTCAGAAAAATTTGATATTCTACGTGGGGTAAAACAAGGATGTCCGGCTTCTTCTTTAATTTTTGTATTAGCCGTCGAAATAATGGCAATTAAACTTAGGGAAAATAAAAATTTTAAAGGTTTTCAAATTAAATTAGATGGCAAGACTTGCTCGCTTAAAATATGTCAACTAGCCGATGACACAACTCTATTTCTAAAATCTCCTAAAGAAGTCAGTCTAGCAATGAACTTAATTGAAACTTTTGGAAGCCTCTCAGGATTAAAACTAAATCGAAACAAAACTGAAGGAATTTGGTTAGGCAAACTATCACATACAAAAGACAAATATGAAAATATAAATTGGAAGACAGATCCAGTCAAAAGTTTAGGTTTCTATTTTGGATATAACTAAACTGAATGTCAAAAATTAAATATTGAAAAACAAATAAAAAAATGTGAATTGCTTATATCTGACTGGAATAAACGTAATTTAACACTCTTAGGTAAAATAGCAGTTGTTAAATCCCTATTAATTCCAAATATCACATACATTGCCTCAAGTATGGTGATACCTAAAGAATACCTTCAAAAATTTAAAACGTTAGTATATAATTTTATCTGGAATGGAAAAAGGGACCGAATCAAACGTTCGATACTATCAAAAGACTATTGTGAAGGAAGGCTTCGTATGACAGACATTGATGCCTACATCAATGCCATAAAGATCCGTTGGATTTTGAGACTCAAAGACAGTAGAGAAGAAAATTGGACAACAATTCCAAAATTTTTCTTAAATAAATTTGGCGATAATCTTTTAATTTTCAAAATGAATTTGAATAACATAAACCTTTTGGACAGACAAACACTTAAGACGATACCAGATTTTTATCAAGATTTAATAAAGACCTGGATATCTTCAAAGGGAGGTCAAACAAAAATTCCAAATAACTTTCTTGAAATAAGAAAACAGATCATATGGGGAAACCAATATATTACCATAAATAAGAAATGTTTATTATTTCCTAGATGGATAAGAGATAATATAGTTTACGTAAATGACATAATAGACGAAAAGGGGTGTATTTCAGAAAAAAATATATTGTCAAAAATAAAAAATCATCAAAATTGGATAACCGAGTTTTATCAAGTTAAAAAAGCCATTCCTAAACATTGGCAAAATGTTTTGAAAAATGAAATTACAAAAACAGGAAAACAGCAAACACCTGCAATGGCCAGGAACTACAATCACATGCCACAATTTACAAGCAAACTGCACCAGAAAAACAATAATGAAAACAAAAGACAAACATAAATAACGATAGGAACTCGGGATAGCCGGACTTGGTACCGGCACCTTCATACAAAACTAAAGTTCATATCAGACAAGAAAATACACTCCACCTGATGATAAATTATGATATAACTTTCGAAGCAACTAATAAAGAAATATATTCCATTCTAATAACTGTAAATAAAAATGAGAAGCCATTAGGTCTTGTAATCTGGGAAAACCAATTTAAAAAGACATTAAGTACAAAATTTCAAAATGCATTCAAGTTCATTTTCAATTATATAAATATTAACAAACACAAAATGTTTAAGTGGAAACTACTTCACTTTATACTACCATACAAAGACTTGTTATACAAATGGAAATTAACAACAGATAATTTATGCTCTTTTTGCGGACAAAAAGATGACTATAATCATTTCTTTATGTCATGTTCATATAATAGAGTATACTGGGAAGTCACAAGAAAATTATTATTATCCCTTGAAATTGATAGTCACATAATAACCTTAGAAAATTTCGTATTCGGTTACAAAAGTTTTGATGAAAGTTATCTCGAGATTTATCTTTTACTGTCAATTATACTTTTCTCTATATACAAAGTACATTTTCTGTCAAATGACAAAGAGAAGAAAATTGATATCTCCAAAGTCCTCAGATATGAAATAAATGATATTGTTACAATCAATAACTATAGAAATATAAAGAACAACACTACATTACTGAAAGCTCATTATTTTTTGAATAACTATTAGGAATTTTTGTACGCGACGACAGGTATCCAATAGTCGAAGACTTTTGCCTCAGGGCAAAGCTCAACAAGATTACTTTTATGCCTCGTAGTGTGTATTTATGTAAGATACCGACACTTTATTACCGCTTAATGTGTCAAATCATATAAAAGAGGTCTTATCTGTTTGGTAATGCACTACAGTACTACTTACGAAATATATAAAGTAATCCACGTGCACTGTATGTACACACCTAATACACAAACAATACACACTCCTTTTCTTCCGGTTTCTAAAATACCTCCATCATTTGGGAGAACCACTTTTACGTGTACTGTATTCAATGAATCAGTGTTTATTTTCAAAGTTGATTACCAGATATGTAGTAAAGTCAAGGCATTCATAGATCTGTTATTCATTTTCCATAATACTTATCATGTGTTTTGTAATTAGCAATACCTTATTGCAATAAAGAGAAATCGAGTGTCGCCAGCATCAAGTTAGACACTACTCATGCGGTCTAAGCTTGATGGTGAGCGACAAGCGATTTCACCAAGTTGCAGTCAGTGCTAGCTATTTCTCTTGTGAAAAAAATCAACAAATCCAACTAATTATTTAATAAATTTTACAACTGAAAAAGAAACAGTGCAAAAGAAGCTTCAGAAAAATTGTCATAATACAAAAATAAATAGTAAAAAAACTTTTAAAAAGAAAAAAAAGTTTTAAAATTGAATACGTTGAAAAGAATGATCTCTCGATCATAAGAGAATAGTTACTATTTGATTATTATAAATTATGAACTGCGTGATATTTTATTTATAATTAGATTTGTAAATTATCTTATTTTTTTACTGACTATTCTCCCTGGATTGTCAGTAAACTAACCTACAGGTATACTTAGTCCAATGCTGTAGACTAAGTAATTTGTTATTACAGCAATTAGTGCAATAAAAGTTATTTGATTGAAAAACAAAAAAAAACATCTACATTTTCTGCTTTCAATAAATCTCCGTCAACAATATTTACACCCATTCTGTCTTTATTGGCTTCAGTCTGTTCTTGTATACCTTTTATATTCTATGTCTATTGTCTCCATAGCTGTAATTGTCAGTTAATATTTGTAAGACGACTTCGGATTGGTTAATTTTCCTGCGTTCTGGTCAATCTTTTGTAAATGGCGATTTCTTATCTGTTGAAATCGCTGCAATTTGATTCTGTACACTTTCAATCCACTTTTCCTAATTCGTCTATCAATTGATGATGAGCTGCCCATATCTCTGTTTGCTTGATCTTTGTATTCAGCACAATAGCTTTGAGTGTCAGGGCCGATCTAGGGCCGACTTTGGCCCGAACTCAAATCTAAAGGTGCCGATATCTCTATAACAGTAATTTTTAGGCCTTAACTACCTTGACTAATCACTTTAGAACTATACATTTACCTCGATTCCCTATATAATATGCCTATAGTAGAACTATTTCAAATTAGGGCCGCCTTAGGGCCGTTAAGGGCCGATATCTCGTTGACACTCAAAGCTATTGTGCTGAATACAAAGATCAAGCAACAGAGATATGGGCAGCTCATCATCAATTGATAGAAGAATTAGGAAAAGTGGATTGAAAGTGTACAGAATCA
>MJUU01064667.1:37079-63211 GCA_002080025.1 Modiolus philippinarum | reverse complement strand
AAATATAGAGACAATGATAATTTTAGAAAAAAAGAAAGTTTGAAAGCTAAAGGTTAGCTAATCATTATAAGTTATAACGTTAGTATCGTACAGATCATTTGGACCATTTTATCACTGTGTTTAGTATACATCATTAAGGTAAGGGTTATTATTTGGGTGAAGATTTACATATTTCATTTCAGTTTAGAATTGCAGTGACACATACAACAGTCCATTAAATATATCAGTTGGGCTAGGGTTGGGTTATATACATGAAAGAGGTATTATTGAAGATTACATAAAAGTTAGGGTTCGTTAAGGTCATAGCTTAGGATTATGGTTAGAGTACCTAAGTGTAGGACTTAGGGTTGAGGCTATGGTTAATGGAAGGGTTAGGAATACAAACATTCTTTTGTGTAAGATGAAATACACTATTTGGTGTATGGTAAGGATAATTCATATCAATTAGGTTATGTTTGGAATTATATTATCAGTATAATTTAGGGTAGTAAGGGTAGGGTTGAAGTTGTAACGTTAGTATATTGGTAGTGTTAAAGTTGGGTTTATGTATGGTTGGTTGAGGAGTTGGGTGAATTAATTTAAAAGTTAGGGAAAGGTGAGAAGGCTTGGCTTAAGGTTAGAGTTGGGTTTGGATTAGTTAGATTGATTCGTTATAAAATTAAGGGCTTTGGTTACACAATCAGTTTAATGGCTAAGTATGACTTAGATCACTTGGATTAGAATCGCATATATTTTTAGGATTAATGATTGGATTTATTTCATCATTTGGGTTAAGGTTAGGCAGGGGTAACATTCATTGTAAGGGTTTTAGGTTTAGGATCGTTCCTGTTAGAATTATACATCATAACGTTATGTTTAAAATATCATGCATCATTACGATTGGATCTATGAATTGGGTTAATAAGATAAAGGTAGGGGTCGGAATAAGGGCTAGGATCAAGGTTTAGTAAGGGGCAAAATTGGACTAGGGCTTATATATATAAGTGTTGGAGATTGTGCTAGTATTAGGGCTAAAGTTAAATTAGTGTTAGGTTAAGATTTAGAGTAAGTAAGGGTTAGTGAGGGCAGAGTTAATGTTGAAATGAGGTTAGGGTTAAGGTTATGGTTATAGCTTAGGAATAGTTCAAGGGTTAGAGATGAGGTTGTGTTAGTATTAAATTATTGTTAATACTTAGGTTAGGGTTTAGGGATAGATTAAGTATTGGTTAGTAATGTTAGATATCGTTATGTATTATGATTATGGTTTAAAAAAGTAAAATTAGTAAGAAAGGATGGTTCGGAATTATTGTTGGGTTAGGGTAAGGGCTTAGAGCTCAAATTCCAGGTAAAGGTGATTAAGGTAAGGTTAAATGTTAGTGATAGGGAAAGCTTAAGATTAAATTGTGGTAAGGGTTAGCTTAGGGTTAAGGTTGGTTTAGTGCTAGTATAAGGTAACGGTTAGGACTTAGGGTTAAAGTTACATTAGTGTTATGTTGAGAATTAGAGTAAGCAAGGGTTAGTAATAGTGTTAGGGTTATGTTAAGATTAAAAGAATATGCTTAAAATTGGTTTACTACTTAGAAATAGGTTGTGTTATGGTTATGTTAAGCTTGACATAGGGTTAGGGTAAGGCTAGGCTTAACATTGGTTTACAATTTAGGAATATATTGTGTTATTATTAGGCTAGTTAGATTTAGGGTTAGGGTTTAGAATTAGAGTGTATATTGGTAGAACTTGGTTTGGTTAGGACTAGGGGTTCGATTTAAGTAAGTTTTAGGTTTTGGATTAGAGTAAGAAAGGGTCAGTAAAGGTTATGTTTCGGTTGAAATGAGGTTAGGGTCAAGTTTAGGATTAGAGGTTGTGTAATTATTAGGTTATGGTTAAAATATAATGTTAGAGCTCGTGTCTAAGTTAAGGGCTCACTATTAGTATATGGGTGGTTAGCTTAAAGATTAGGGTTAAGAGTTAGTAAAAAAGTTAGTAAAAGGGTTAAGTTCGAGGTTGTTACAGAGCTTAAGAATAGTTTAGGATTCGACGTTGTGTTGGTATTAGGTTAAGGCTATATTATTATGATAGTACTTATGTCTAGGTTAAGGTCTAAGTGTTGGTGTCAGTGTGAATAACTTAAAGGTTAGGGTTAAGATACTAGTAATAGGGTTAGGTTTCTGTAAGGTAAAGGTAAGAGTTATGGTGTAATGTAAGTGATAGGGTCTAAGGTTATCATTAAGGGTTTGAAGTCAGGGTAAGGGTGAAACTTGGCAAAGTTAGGGTAAGGTAATCGATATTTTGAATGAAAAAAAAATAGTATGACATTCAAAAATAGAAAAAAGAAAAATAACTGTAATAGTTGGAAATAAATAACAGAATAACATTCAAATATAAAATAAATGAATAGAGTTGTCATAGCAACTTAGGTTAGGTTTAGTTGTTAGATAAAGGAAGTTGGTTATGAAATAATGTGGAAAAGGGGAAATAATTCTACGAATTGGATGAAAATTTGCGGGAAAGCTAAAAATAGCATACGACACTATAGAATTATGGCGACAAAGGGGAAATACCTCTAAGGATTGGATGACAAATGGCGGGAAATCTAAAAATATCAGGCGACAGTATAGATATTAAGCAGGTAAGGGGAAATTACTCTAAGAATTGGATGAAAAGGGGAATTAATTATGAAATAAAATAGGAAACAATAATAAAAAACCAATAGCAGACAACATTATTATAGAAATTTGGTAGAGAAGAGGAATCACTTTAAGAATTGAATGAAAAAGGGGGATAATTATGTAATATAATAGGAAACAAAATGTCAATATCAGACGACACTATAGGAATTTGGCGGGGAAAAGGGAAATACCTCTAAGGATTGGATGAAAAGGAAAGATAATTATAAAATAAAGAGAAAATAATAAAAGAACACATACAAAAGGTTACACAAGAGGACTTTAGTCTAAACATTGGATTACAATACAAAGAACAATACTGAAAATGGGTTGAAAAGGTATAACAACATTTAAAACGGGTAGGATATTAGTCTAAACATTGGATTGAAATACAAAGAACAACATTGAAAAAGGATTGAAAAGGTATATAATGCTATTACAACATTTAAAAAGGGGTGGGACAAGGTAGAAATTGAATGAAAAGGGAAGAAAATTCAAAGAATACCATTGTTACAACATACAAAAAGGGGAGATAATGAAAGAAAATACCGACTTCCGGTTTACATATGGGGCTACGCCCATTTCCGGTCGCGCATGTACCCCTGCGGGATCACGTGTTGTTCCAACACGTCATTTCCGGTTAATATACCCGAATAGGGCTTCCAATTAGACCATTTCCGGTTAACAACTGGGGCTACACCTACTTACGGTCGCGCATGCGTCATGAACTAAGGTAATAAATGACCCCTGCGGGGTCACGTGTTGTTCCACTACGTCATTTCCGGTCAACATGGCTACTTACAGTAGATACATACCTACTTTCGGTTGCGCATGCACAATGTTGACATGTCAACATCCGGTCATGTGACTTCCGTCACGTAATTTCCGGTCTACGTCACTTCCTGTGACGTCACTTCCGGCTCCACCTCGCTCCACCTCGACAAATACTAATTTGTTCGTCCCTATATACTACTCTGGCTACCCTAATATCACCTAACTGCGGCCATAAACCAAATTCAGAAATCATATTGTTGACAAGAAATGAAATTCATACCCTAATTCCACCAAGCTGCAGCGACAAATCAAAAATAAAATCATAACTTTTCATAAAAATTAAACCGGCTTTCTTAATACCACCAAGCTGTGGCTATGCTAAAAAATCTAAAACCATAAATTTAGATTATAATTGAACTGGCTACTCTAGTACTACCTAGCTACTGTCACGAACCAATACTAAAAATCAGAATTTAGGTAAGAATAAAACTTTCTTCCTAAGGGGAATTTCATGTTAGAAGCACACTTACAAATCATAACAGATTATTCATCTTATATACAAAACCGAGATGGAAATTGAAAAAATGGAATTAAAGACCTGTTATGAACATTTGTTTTATTATTCAAGACAATTTAATTCTCGTAATTGTACTGGACTACTCCATCTCTTTTTTTTTTGTCTTCCTTTAGATTCTCTCGATTTCGAAGCACTTTAACAGAAAATTAACCCGGAATTATTTACCTCGAATTATCAACTTCTACGTCATTAATTTTTTATGCATATTTATATGACATTTGCTCAACTTTGACCTTCTGTTATGTATTCCCTAAGTTTGAGACAATTTTCATGTAGAAAAAAATTCCCGATCTGATCGAACCTACGTTACACTATAAGCCAAGTGCGAATCGAGTAAAAAATTATTACTAGTAAAGACTTTAATTATTCATGTTGATTCGTCAACTTATAGATGAAAATTGTTATTATTTAATATTTTTCCAATTTCTGTGTATTATAATGATATGAATGACACCGATTATCATTCAAAATGAATAAGTACTTGTGTACTAAACATCCCGGGTAGTTAAATCCCAATCGAATCCACCTCGCTTTCGTTTTTTGACTGGTTATAAAACAACGAAAAAATTTGAAGTAACGCACATGGTAAGTTTTAATGCTATAAGGGTCTTGTTTAAGATGTAAATATTTTCAATAAATGGTGAATAAAAGGATATGGAGTAAATGCACATGAGACAAAGTCTATGCAAATACATGGTAAAAAACAAGCAAAGGAACAACGCTTTTATTGTTGTTCTTCATCTTGAAGTCACCATGAGGCCTTCAACAATGAGCTTTGCTCATACCTCATAGTAAGTTCAAGACGGCCCCTAGCACCGGTTTAAGCGGAATTCTTAGCTTAGCCAAAATTCAGCAATTACGATGTTACATCTCTACGCAATCAATCTTTTTCCACAGCGCATCTAATATATTCAAACAATTATTCCAGTCAACAAAGTAGATATTTTACCTGTTGGTATCCATTACCGAAGTTAACGACACAATTATTAATGCCAAATAAGATCTCTACAAAACAGCCTTACGCCAACTACAATTTATTAAAATACAAATTTTCCGTTTTCAAGTATTTGTGTCGTAATATTTAACAATTTTGTAGATATTTTCCACAGAATAAGTTTGGGAACATATTATTTTATCACAATAAGGGAATCACGGCTTCTCTCAAAATATGATGAAAAATGAGAGAAGAAAATCCCGAAATTCAATAAAGTAAAAAGCTGGAAAAGTGAATAATTGACATATGAAAACAGTTAGTGAGCGCATACATTGTATACACGAGAGAAAGTACCATTAAATACATTGCGTTTTTACCCTTAAGGAAGGGGGTGGTTGTTCCAGGGATTGTAATGCCCTTTTCTGGATACTAGTATCTTTTTTTTCGTGCCGTATTTAGGTATAGCACATTTGGAGACGATTACTCCTTTACCTCCGATTAAGAAAGGAACTCTTAAGCTTGCGCTCCGTCCGCCCGTGAGTTCGCCTGACCGTCAATCTCACTTTCTTCCTAAATGTTTAAAGATTTTCGTATGATATTTGGTATATTGTTTGCCACCATGAGACACAGACCAGGTTTGGGTCCTCGAACTTATAACGTAGTTGTAACGTTTTATTTATTCCGCCATGAAATAGTTTCCGATGTCATGATTTACTGCATTTGAAATGGAATAAAAGCTAGATATTATGAAATAAGATATCGTATCTGATAGCTATGAAACTATGAAATATTATCTGTAAAATATTTTCCCTTTTTGATTCATTTGGTGAAAGGAAGAAATTTCAAAGGTTCTTGAACATCACACCCGGATAAAATTATCTATAACGCAGTTATTGGGCTTGGACTATTAAATGTTTGTACGGAATTTTTGTCTTAACCGTTACAGAGATTCGTCTGATATTTGGTATGTGAGTCTATTAATTAAGTACAAATTATGAATGAAGCGCAAGTTTAGTTCTGGTCAACCAATTTTTGATGTTACGATGGGCGTTGGTCTCAGACAATTTCTGTAAAATATTATTTTTGAGATTAAAAACGTCTATTTAATATTTGGTATGTGACTGTATAAATATAATTTAGATCAAGCTTTTTTTAGGTCTGGTTATTTGCATATAAGGCTCTACATGTTGGTCCTCTATTTTCCCATCCTTTTGATGTTTACAAAGTTTTTTAATTTTGAAATTGATATATGCAACATGTATTGCTATGGAAAACTCTAAGAATGTTTTTTTTATAAATATTGATATGGTTTCGAAAAAGAAAATATAAGCCCCCCACCCCATTGCATATCTTTATCATTTTCCCTTGGTTGTTCATGCATTGCTTTGTGTTGAAACACCTTGTGTCATCTGTAATTGTTTCACAACATGTTCCTTTTCAATTATCCCGTATCTTTTTTTCAAACATAATATTTTTAACAACTGGCAACACATTTAGGAAATAGAAATTCATTCCATTACCAATACTATAGATTCAACGTATGTATTTCATATGGAAAGTCGACATTCGGATAAAATGAGGGCCATTGTAACCATGTGCTTTAAGTAGGCAATTCTCATTTTCAATGCTTGAACATCTACTGGCTATTTTTGATGAGTTGGAAACACAAAAATCATCAACTTTGAAGGGAAATAACCACGGCCTTTTATAATTCAATTAGATTAAAATAGGCGAATTAGAGGAGATCTTTGAATCTATTTCTTAAAGCTGTGTTCCCTGCTGGCGGCCACCTTGGACGAGGAACAACCATAAAAACTACTAAGTTTTAAGAGACTAGGAAAAGACTATTTCAAAAGACTTCTTCAGGCGATTCCGTCTTATATGATCATTGAAAAAGTCTTGAATAGATATCAGTCTCTTGTTGGAGGAGGGGTAGAAGTTTGGTCCAAACGGTGATTCAAAATTCATTTCTTTCTTGATACTAGGAGGAACATTTCTTTGTACTGTCTGCGACTTTTCGGTGACAGTTAATGTTGAGCTGCTGCCGGAAACTACCACAAAGGAAGAGGATGTTTGGAGAGCCATACAACCGATTTAACCACCATTGTTTTAAATGCCTGTACCAAGTCAGGACCATTGCAGTTCACAATTTTTCTCGGTAGTTTTGCATCTGCGTTTTCTATTTGTCTCTTGAACTGTGGCTTCTGAAAAAAAGAAAGAATATTATTATATAAATTGATTTTATTTTTTCAGTGCAGCTAAAATCAAACATTTAGAAGATCTAAAATTATTAAATATGGACAAATATACGAGAGAAATATGCCAAAAAGAGTCTAGAATAAACGCCTATTTCATATATTATATACAGAAAAAATTAAATGGTCGCTGTATTTTTTTTCAATGCAAAGTCTTTCAATTGCTGCTATTAAATATATGCAGGTTTTGCATCTCGAAAAATCATGTGTAACCCCATTAGGTTAAAATAAAACATTGCAATACCAATAGTCAGACAGAGAACAAATAAAAGTAAGAACCTAAATTAGATCAGGAAAATTTGTTTAAGCTAGTGCTGCTGATGAGGAATAAATTTCCGAAATGTCCATACAGTTCATTAAAATTAATGCAGTTTGAGTTATTATATGTGTTATGGTCTCATGTTCATTTACTCCATATCCTGTCGTAAAATATTTAATACAGGAGTTTTTCTTTTATTGCAGTGTGGAGTTGGTAAAACAATTCCCCGTGGTAGAGATGTATGCTCTTTATTTTCCTTAGATATGGTGTACTTGTATATGAGATAATATCTCATGTGTACACTTTGTTCAATTACTATTATCTAAAATAATGTAAATTCTAAAACCGAAGGATTAACTCCCTCCATCGTAGTTTTGTCCTTAGCTATATTTGATATTACTGATTATTCGGATTTTGTTTGGTTTTATGCATTTTATGTATTTTTGAAATTATAGATTTCCTTTGTTTGGGTTCTAGTGCTGCTGATGAGGAATAAATTTCCGAAATGGCCATACAGCTCATTAAAATTAATGCAGTTTGAGTTAACATATGTGTTATGGTCTCATGTTCATTTACTCCATATCCTGTTGTAAAATATTTAATACAGGAGTTTGTCTTTTATTGCAGTGTGGAGTTGGTAAAACAATTCCCCGTGGTAGAGATGTATGTTCTTTATTTTTTTTTAGATATGGTGTACTTGTATATGAGATCATATCTCATGTGTACACTTTGTTCAATTACTTTTATCTAAAATAATGTAAATTCTAAAACCGAAGGATTAACTCCCTCCATCGTAGTTTTGTCCTTAGCTATATTTGATATTACTGATTATTCGGATTTTGTTTGGTTTCATGCATTTTATGTATTTTTGAAATTATGGATTTCCTTTGTTTGGGTTCTAGTGCTGCTGATGAGGAATAAATTTCCGAAATGGCCATAGAGCTCATTAAAATTAATGCAGTTTGAGTTAACTTATGTGTTATGGTGTCATGTTCATTTACTCCATATCCTGTCGTAAAATATTTAATACAGGAGTTTGTCTTTTATTGCAGTGTGGAGTTGGTAAAACAATTCCCCGTGGTAGAGATGTATGCTCTTTATTTTTCTTAGATATGGTGTACTTGTATATGAGATAATATCTCATGTGTACACTTTGTTCAATTACTATTATCTAATATAATGTAAATTCTAAAACCGAAGGATTAACTCCCTTCATCGTAGTTTTGTCCTCAGCTATATTTGATATGTATATGTTATCGGGCTCTTGACAGCAATGTAGCGTAAAATATCAACCCGTGAGCCAGAATATGAAGCAAAGGGGCGAGTGAGCGTAGCGAACGAGCCCCAAGCTTCATATTCTGGCGAGCGGGGTGATATTTTACAATACATCAGCTGTCAAAAGCCCGATAACTTGTTTATCATCCTTTATTTTGCATTTTAGATTTGTAACTATTGAACTGAATATTCAAATTCTCCCAAACTTGTGCGGGAAATTCGACATACAACCTTTTCAGCAAACATGTTTTGTAGTTTTTTTTAATCATTTTATTGGCAAAGGTTTTGTAACTGGGTGAATAATTTGACCGAAATTCTCCAAATAATGTCGATTTTGAATTTTGCCGCAACTTTTGGTTGTTACGACATTCTATCGTTGCTTGGAGCTTTTATGACGTCATAATGTGAAAACGTCAAAGCTCTGCAGGATATATCAACGACCTAGTTTCTACAATTTTTCTGCCATCTAGTTTATCTATTTGTGTAATCATGATTCTGTTCTGAATACCTAATTGGAAAGAGCAAATGCTATAGATGTTTATTGTTACAAATTTGATTTCGTTTGAAACCTAGAAAAAAAGTTATTGCCTTTGAAACTTTGGGAGAATCCCTTGATATATCCAGGTCAGCCTCTGATATATCCGGGTCAACCAGATACGGCTTTTGCTGAAAGGCTCTGCAGGCTGATATAAACATGGGGAAGGTTGATAATACTGATTATTCGGATTTTGTTTGGTTTTATGCATTTTATGTATTTTTGAAATTATGGATTTCCTTTGTTTGGGTTCTAGTGCTGCTGATGAGGAATAAATTTCCGAAATGGCCATACAGCTCATTAAAATTAATGCAGTTTGAGTTGACATATGTGTTATGGTCTCATGTTCATTTACTCCATATCCTGTCGTAAAATATTTAATACAGGAGTTTGTCTTTTATTGCAGTGTGGAGTTGGTAAAACAATTCCCCCTGGTAGAGATGTATGCTCTTTATTTTTCTTAGATATGGTGTACTTGTATATGAGATAATATATCATGTGTACACTTTGTTTAATTACTATTATCTAAAATAATGTAAATTCTCAAACCGAAGGATTAATCCCTCCATCGTAGTTTTGTCCTTAGCTATATTTGATATTACTGATTATTCGGATTTTGTTTGGTTTTATGCATTTTATGTAATTTTTGAAATTATGGATTTCCTTTGTTTGGGTTCTAGTGCTGCTGATGAGGAATAAATTTCCAAAATGGCCATACAGCTCATTAAAATTAATGCAGTTTGAGTTAACATATGTGTTATAGTCTCATGTTCATTTACTCCATATCCTGTCGTAAAATATTTAACACAGGAGTTTGTCTTTTATTGCAGTGTGGAGTTGGTAAAAAAATTCCCCGTGGTAGAGATGTATGCTCTTTATTTTTCTTAGATATGGTGTACTTGTATATGAGATGATATCTCATGTGTACACTTTGTTCAATTACTATTATCTAAAATAATGTAAATTCTAAAACCGAAGGATTAACTCTTGTCCTTAGCTATATTTGATGTTACTGATTATTCGGATTTTGTTTGGTTTTATGCATTTTATGTATTTTTGAAATTATGGATTTCCTTTGTTTGGGTTCTAGTGCTGCTGATGAGGAATAAATTTCCGAAATGGCCATACAGCTCATTAAAATTAATGCAGTTTGAGTTAACATATGTGTTATGGTCTCATGTTCATTTACTCCATATCCTGTCGTAAAATATTTAATACAGGAGTTTGTCTTTTATTGCAGTGTGGAGTTGGTAAAACAATTCCCCGTGGTAGAGATGTATGCTCTTTATTTTTCTTAGATACGGTGTTCTTGTATATCAGATAATATCTCATGTGTACACTTTGTTCAATTACTATTATCTAAAATAATGTAAATTCTAAAACCGAAGGATTAACTCCCTCCATCGTAGTTTTGTCCCTAGCTATATTTGATATTACTGATTATTCGGATTTTGTTTGGTTTTATGCATTTTATGTATTTTTGAAATTATGGATTTCCTTTGTTTGGGTTTTAGTGCTGCTGATGAGGAATAAATTTCCGAAATGGCCATACAGCTCATTAAAATTAATGCAGTTTGAGTTAACATATGTGTTATGGTCTCATGTTCATTTACTCCATATCCTGTCGTAAAATATGGAAATGGTTATACTACAAGTTTCATTTGTAAAATTAAAAATAAATTTTGGAATGATTTATTTAATGAATAGCAACTTTTAGTATAAAAATCTTTATTGAGAGTTTTTTTTTCTTTCTGGTCCAATTTAGATGAATAAAAATATTAAAAATAGAAGAAATTATTCATCCCAGATAATTGTAGACTTTCTGGTCCTTTTGTTCCATCTTTTATAAAACTATATTAAGAAGAAAAAAAGGAACGAAAGATATTTATCAGCTATTCATACCTGAGGTAATTCCAAACGGCCAGTAAAGGTGGAATGAAATACTAGATTTAGAAAATTCAGAATGGCGAGATATCTTTAAAACTCTTTTTTTCAGTCACAAATAATACAAAACTGCAGTGGTTACAATTTAGAATTAACCAACGTAGTTAAGCTATACAAATAATTTCCTTTATAAAATTAAAATTATAGATAGTCCAGCATGTACTATTTATTTAAATCGTATATATATTAACTGCACCTAGAGTCGCTACCTTCATTTATTCTATAACACTAAACGGTAATAATGATGATCAATCAATTGATAATGGATAGCATAAGGACATATAAATACACATTTAAAAAGTAAATTAACGTCATATTTTGCCTTTTTAGACTATCCTAACTTCAAATGTGATATTATAAAATTAGAACTTACCTCTAATGTGATTTTATTCTTGTCTGTCAAATATAAACAAACGGTTAATCCCCATGATCCAATGATAGACACTGATATAAGATCGCTGGTTGACCGTAATGATTCCTGGCTCGATTCGCACTTGCCCGATAGTGCGTTAACATATTATATTAACTGACCATTGTATACAGCCTTTATGAATAAACACAAGTGGGCGATTCTAATTTAATGGCGAGATGACTGCATTTCGAGACATAAATATCTTGTACTGTTTAGTTTTATTATGACGGTCTTTAATATTATTTTTGTCTTACTTATAGTAAAAGTATGTTTCAGGATAATTAATTGAACTCATGCTTTGCAAGAAAAGGGTTGGTTAAAATGCCTCAGGAATCTTGACTACTCCTTATATTACGAAGCCCTTTTTATCCAATTCATTATTCTGAAACATACTTTTACTATGACTAAGACAAAATAACATTAAACAGCTACAATGTCCGAATATTATAATTAAAGGGGATTGAACCAAAAAAAACACAGAAATGAAAGACAAAAGATAAGCGGAAACAACAATAGGAACTCGTTGAATCCGGGCTTTGTACCAGTAAACAGGTTTATGGATACCAAACAACGGCAGTAGAATACCGAAGGAACATAGAGGTGAAATTCACAAAAATCGATGTCCAAAGACAGGGCAAAAACGAGAACACAGAAAACAATGACGTAAGACACAAAAACAATAACGTTAGGCAGATACAAAGCACAGAAACAGAAATTACAACATTCAGAACAAAGGCACTCACAGTGTGAACTCCAGTGAAACTGAGAGTGACATCAGGTGCTCCGGAAGGGTAAGCATGTAATGGTCTGTTAACAGCACCCGTCACACTGTAATTCAGCATCCGTAATTCAGCATCCCATTTTTCAGCATACATACACCTTCATTACCGAAATATATTGATTCATACCTTAATATTGATAGCCCGAAACGGAACGAAATAACTGTCACAAAAACCTTCTATAAGAATTTATATCCACTATTATTATCTTTACAAAGTTAATTGGAATTAAAGGTTCGTAAAATATGGTATTATAATAAAACCGACACCCCTTAAAAGTTATCGATTAATCCGACAAACAGACACTTATATTTACGCCAATAAACTTCATTTTTTAAGCTTGTCGCGTATTGCAATATCAAAAAATAAATAGTGCTCTGAACACTTTTGTGCATTAGAGTGGAAAGCATTCATTGTGAAATAATGTGTTTATAATATTTCATTTTTCGTTTAGAGCAGAGAAGGACATGTTATCTTAGTGTACTTTAAACTTGTTTTTAAATTAAAAACATCACACTACGCCGTAGTTTGACAGAATCTGTTATTTTGAAAATTTTGTATTTGACAAAAAGTAATTTTATTGGTTGCATGGCCGACATTACTTTTTTGAAAATCCAAGAGAGCCAATCAAATTGCAACTAACAAGAAACACAATCAACAGAAGAGCATGTAAACGAATATTATTTCTCTTACATTATTTACCGTACAACCCAAACCGACATTCTTAGATATTCAATATTCATGAGATTTGTAGAAGCGCGAAAATAAAATCTCGTGATATTAAGTTTCTTAATTTAAACCTCTATGTATTTTTGCTTTGTCAATATACTATTTGAATTCCTTTTTGGAAACTATTCGCGAAATTTTCCAAATGCGAAAATTACTGGCTATATATACTTTATGTCCCTCCCCTGTCCTCTTATATTTAGGTAGGTATTGTAAGATTGTATGGTTTGTACAAAATGTATTCTCAGTCTGTACTCTGGGGGCTGTTCATTGATTGTGGTAAATTTTAGTTTGCTGATGGCAATTTTGACAAATTGCTTTTTTTTATAATTAAATTGTTTATTGGCAAAAACATATCACGATAAGCATAATATTCAGGATAATTACATATATAGCAACAGGCGGTTATAAACAT
Organism: Modiolus philippinarum; assembly: GCA_002080025.1. NCBI lineage: Eukaryota > Metazoa > Mollusca > Bivalvia > Mytilida > Modiolidae > Modiolus > Modiolus philippinarum. Next base: position 49,684 of record MJUU01064667.1, on the reverse strand, counting down.
TAATTAATTAATTATAAATGATAGGTGATAAGTATATATATTTTTGAAAGAAACTAGTACTGTATAATAGATTATTAAACATTATGAAAGGTATGTGGATTGGATTTTAAACAAATAATTATAAAAAGTTTAAGAGTATTTACAGAATTAATCAGAATATTTGCAATTTTAAAGGAAATACAGTGCATATAGGAATATTAATCTAGTAAAGGGAGCCAGGGGTTCCAGCATATGTTTGCTTTGTCACCCGAGTTATTCTTAAAATATATATATTTTGCTAGTTGCAGATTCTCTTTAAGATAATTCTTAAGTGCTATGATGCTTACGTTTGTCACAATGAGTTTGGTTCTATGTATGTAAAATTTTGACAGCAACAAAATGAGATTCCTTATATTATTTAAAGTATTTCTTTTTCTATATCCAAATAATACAAACTCTAAATTAAGGGGGAGCTCAATTGATGTTTGACTAAAAATCCATATGTTTAGTTCTTCCCATAATTTTGAAATATTTGGACATGACCAAAAAATGTGCTGAATATCTTCAGTTGCTTCATTACAAAAAGTGCATTTGTCCGTTTCCTTCAACTTAATTTTGAATAGAAATTTATTTGTACCAAGAATTCTATGAATAATTCTGTATTACAACCACGGCAACTTAGAACTTTTGGTGGTTTTAAAGGCCATACAGTGTAAATTTTTCCAATCAAAAATATTATTTAATGTAGTTGACCATTTTTCTTCACAACCCATAGTATTAAAATTTTTACTTATTAATATATTGTACATATCCTTGGACCCTTTTGTAGACATGAGAAATATTTTCAAAGAATGTGGAATTAGGGGTCCATGAATTTTTTTCATTTTCTCCGATTGAATATGTAACTGTCGCATATAGGCTTTTATTGTCGATATGACTCCATGATATATCAGAAAATTTGACTGTAAATTATACACTACTTGAAATTCTTGAAAAGACATCAAGTTACCTTCCCCATTAAGAAGATCATTTATTAACCAGATACCCTTTTTTGACCAGTCCCTGTAAAATATTGCCCTATTATCAATTTTAATATTATCATTTTGCCATAAATTTTCTAAAAACAAACTCCTCTTCATCTTTGGGTAAAATATTCTTTTTTAATTCATTCCAAGCATTGAAAACATCTTTCCAAAAGGGATTTCTTAAGCATTTATTTGTTCCACAATAAGAAATAGCATCAGTGTCCAAAAGTAGGAAAGTAATGTATTTAATTTAGAGTTATTCTTAATATATCTTCTTATCCAAGTTAATTTCAGTCCCTTTATATATTTGTCAATATCTAACATCTTATGGCCTCCAAGTTTATATTTTAAACCACCTTATCTGGTTTATTGTCCCATATGAATAAAAATAAACGGTTTAATTTTGTAATAATCAAAGATTTTATCACTGTTATCTTTCCAATAGGTGATAATATTTGATTTGACCATTTTTTAAGAGTATTCTCTATTTCTTTAAGTTTTGGAACATAATTCAAATCTTCTATTTCATGCAAGTTGACAGAAAAGTTAATACCCAAGAGTGTAAACTTGCTGGAACCCCACTCCAGTCCCCATTTTACACACATTGTGTCCTGAATAAATTTTTTCTTACCAATCCACACTACCTTGGTTTTGTCAAAATTCATGCAGAGACCAGACATTTCATATTTTTGTATTTTTTGGAGACGCATCCAAAGATTCGGGTGAACCATCAAGAATAAGAGAAGTATCATCGGCATATTGAGATATAAGAAATTCTGTATCATCTATTTTTATTCCTTTAATATCATTATTATTTCTGATTAAAATTCCAAGAATTTCTGCACACAACAAAAAAATATAGGGTGATAAATCATCCCCTTGTCTGCAGCCTTTTTGAATTTCAAAAAAATCTGATAGGTAACAATTTTGAGTGACTGAAGATTTGATATTAGTATAAAAAGTTTTGATCCAGTGATGCACTGAAGCACCAAAGTTAAAGAAACTAAGGACTTGTTCAATAAATGACCATGATATTGAATCAAACGCCTTTTCAAAATCAATGAGGAGGAGAACACCCGGTATATCATTTTCTTCTGTATAGTGGAGTAAATCATAAATAAGTCTAATATTTTCCCCAATATAGCGACCTGGTATAAATCCAGTTTCACCATTATCAATACTTTGTGGTAGAACCAGTTTTAAACGTTCTGCTATACAGCTAGATGCGAGTTTGTAAACTGTATTAAGTAAACTTATTGGACGCCAATTTTTCATATATTGCTTTGGTTTATCACCTTTTGGGATACATGTAATAATTCCTTGTTTCTGAGTTACTGACATTTCGCCCTTATTATATCCATAGTTTATAGATCTGAGCGCACACCTGCCTAAATCTCTCCAAAAAAATTTTAAAAATTCACTTGTGTAACCATCCGAGTCTGGACTTTTTCCATTTTTCATTCTCTTCACAGCAGATGTTAGTTCTTTATAGGTAATTTCACCTTCTAGAGACTGTTTCGTTTCATCTGTCAATACTATAATATCAAAATCTTTCATCTCGTCATATGAATTAAAATTATTTAAATTTTTAGATTTTTTTATATAATTTTGCATAATATTTTTTTGCTTCATCTAAAATATTCTTCTGATCAGTGATAGCTGTACCTTCATTTTTAACAAGTTTTGGAATTGTTTTATTTACAAAATTTCTATTTTCTAAGTTAAAAAATAACTTGAAGGTTTTTCTCCCTCTTCAACCACTGTATTTTTGATCTTACATAAGAACCTCTCATTTTATCTTGTCTTAGTATTTTTGATTCGGATTTCTTTGTTTCAATATCTATTAATAACTCATTTGTTAACTCCCCACTCTCTAAACTTTGGATATCTTTTATCAACTTTTTTTCATTTTTATCTCTTGTTTTCTTTCTAAAGGATGCGTATGAAATAGTCTTACCTCGTATTTCTTTTAATAATATTTCTAAGCATCAATCATAAATTAAAGATCAGCATTATCTATTTCATTTAAATTTTGCCTATTATAGACCAAAGAAGCAAACAGATATTTTACTTGTTCTATTACATCTTTTACAGCTTGTAGATACTCTGGTTCTTGTAAAAGTGCATTATTAAATTTCCATAATCCTTTACTAATGCTGAAATCATTTAACTTGAATTGTGAAAGAACAGGTGAATGGTCAGATCTATAACTATTAAGGGTCATTATGTCAAGAACACTTTGAAAAAAATTCTGAGAAGTCAAAAAAAATGTAACCTTGCTTGTTTAAAAGGATTAGTTTTTCTCCATGTTTATCTTTTCAAGTCAGGGTGTAATTCTCTAAATGGATCCATTAGATCATACATTTCAACCATATCTAGAAATTTTTCTTTTGCTTTTGGATTGTTCACATTTTGATAATTATATGTGTCAGAATCTTGATTTAGAACTAAATTAAAATCTCCATTTATAATTAATGTTTGATAGTTGAAATTTTCAATTAAATCATTCACTTTTGAAAAGAACTCTGGTGAATCATTGTTTGGTCCATACAGTGTTACTGAAGTGATTCGTTTTCCTTCTATTTTTATATCAATACCTATTAGATTTCCTTCGGTGGCTTTTTTTATTTTATGAACTTTATATACAAAATTATTATTAAAAAGTATTTCAACCCCTCTTTGGTTTGAGGAATACGAATTGAATATACATTCTCCTCCCCATTCATTTCTTAAAGGTTCATCGTTAGTTGTAAAATGAGTATCCTGTAAACAATACATATTAAAACTTAACGATTTAAGATAATTGAGTACGTCTCTCCTTTTTTCTTTTGAATTTAGACCTTGGCAGTTGCTCGAGACAATTTGAAGACAGTCACATTTCATATTATTTTGTTACCATACAAGTATATGTATAATTAGAAAAAAGGAAAAAAAATATTATCAAACTCAAATGTCTCGAACAGGTGTACACAAACAATTAAACATATAACATGCATGTTGTTATGTGGTTGAAACGACCAATAAATTATTGTAAATTGTAAAGTCAGCAAAGATAAAACAAAATTGGCTCAAATTAACTTTTTAATCAGACAACAAATAATAATTTTACAAACTGAATACAATATATGACTTATCTGACAATAATGAAGTCCAAGTAATAGTCCAAATGAATAGTTCACTTAATTCCCCCAATAAATGTCCAATAGAATAATCCTTGTAATCCTCACTAAATAGTTAATAATATATTCACAATAATTGATGTCGATTTCCAATACGAAAGATATGCGTGATAATCCTATATAAACTAATTAATCCTGTATAAACTTATTAAACTGACTGACTTAACCCTTTTCAGCTACCTCATATAAATACATTTATTTCTGTATGGTTGCTATATTTCGCGGGGTATTAATTTTCGCGCTATTCGCGTTTTACAAGATAAACGCGAAAATTAATACCCGCGAATGTATTACTGTTTAATTGAAGATAACTGAACATAATGAATTTAACTGAAAATTCGCGAATATAAAGCCCCGCAAATAAATCTAAGACTGAAAACCGCGAAAATTTCGTACCGCGAAAATAAAGCAATATACAGTATTTCTAGAAAAATCTCTCCACAAGATATAACTAGAATATTCTAATCAACTGACAATCACATGACTAGAATGATTATGTATAGAAAACCTCTAGAAAATTCTATGTTTTAAATATTAAATTTAAATTCTAGAAATTTCTATATGTTCTAAGGTGTAATAGCCTTGACCATTGTTTATTGTAAACAAGTTACATAACTAGGCCAAACAAATAACAAAATATTAAGGCCGTACAAAATAAAAACAATGAATAAAATGCATTATAGAATATTTACAACATTTAATTACCTATAAAACCTCCCCCCGAAAGAAAATGTTTGAATGCAATGAAAAACATTTAAAATTAATAATGAGGTGTTATGAAGTTTATCAAACTCTTGACAATGCGTCTGCAATGACATTATCTTTTCCTTAAATATGTCTTATGTCTAGATATAAACCTTGCAAAGTCAAACTCCACCTCAAAAGTCTTTGATTTTTATCTTTCATTTTATGAATAAATTTAAGAGGGTTATGAGCAGTATATACAATGATAGGCTGAACTGAAGCTGTAACATAGATTTAAAATGTTGTAAAGCCAAAATCAGAGACAAACATTCTTTTTCAATTGTGGAGAAATGTCTCTGGTGTTTATTAAATTTTCTAGAAAAATAACAAATAGGATGGTCTATACCATCTTACCTTCTTGTAACAAAACACCGCCAGCAGCAACATCACTGGCATCTACTGCTAACTTAAATTGACAATTAAAATTAGGTGTTGCTAAAACTGGCGCACTTTCTAGGATGGCTTTTAGTTCTTCAAATGACTCATCACAACTTTTAGACCAAATAAACTTTACATTTTTTCTCAATAGTTTAGTCAAAGGCTCACTAATTGAAGAGAAGTTTTGACAAAATTTTCTATAATATCCAGCCATTCCCAGAAAACGCATCAATTGTTTCTTATTCTCAGGTTTAGGAAAACTAGAAATAGCACTAATTTTAGCATCAAAAGGTTTTACCTGACCCTGACCTACAACATGTCCCAAATAGTTTACATAAGCACATCCAAATTCACTCTTGGAGATGTTGACTGTTAGCATAGCACTGCTTAAACGTTCGAAAAAAATTCAAAGTATCTGAAGATGTACTTCCCAAGTGTCACTATATATAAGAATGTCATCAATGTATGCTTCACAACCGTCAATTTCAGAAATAACACTGTTGATGAGACGCTGAAAAGTTGCAGGCGAATTTTTCATTCCATCACTTTGTATTGGAAGTCCATCGGGTGTAACAAAAGCGGAAAGTTCTTTTGCACGCTCTGTAAGAGGAACTTGATAAAATCCTTGCAATAAGTCAATTTTTGTAATGTATTTAGCATTCCCAATTTTATCAATACAGTCATCAATGCGCGGAATTGGAAATGAGTCAGTTTTTGTAACACTGTTTAATTTTTTATAGTCCTAAGTTCCATCAGGTTTTGGCACTAGAATACAAGGCGAGCTCCAATTGCTTTTGCTAGGTTCAATAAAGTCATTTTTTAACAAATACTGAGTTTCATCATGCAGGTACTTTTGTTTGATCGGATTCAGTCGATATGGATGCTGTTTAATCGGTACTGAATCCCCAACATCAACGTCATGAAATATTTTATCAGTTCGTGTCGGAATGTCCGGAAACAAATGTTCAAAATCACTGAGTAACTGTTTTAACTGTTCCTTTTGAATCGTTGGTAAATGTTGAAGTTTCGAATCCAAATCTTGTAGAATCTGTGAGTTTTCCAGCTTCAGTGTGATAGATGGTGAATCAATCTTTTCACAAAAGTCATTTTCGGAATTGTCAGGGTCAACACTAACTTTATTAACAGAATGTACAATATTTGTGCTATTTCTATCTATATAAGGTTTTATCATATTTACATGACACAACCTATTATGTCTACGTCTGTCAGGTGTTTTCATAATATAATTTAAATCACTGATTTTCTTTTCAACAATATATGGACCAAAATATCTGGCTTCAAGTGGCTTTCCAGGAACAGGAAGTAAAACAAGTACTTTATCACCAGGGACAAAATTACGTTTTACAGAATTTTGGTCATACTTAGCTTTCATTGATTCTTGACTGGATTTAAGATTTTTATTGGCTAGTTCACAAGCTTTTACAAGTTTAGTGCGAAAGTCTGAAACATAATCAATGAGATTTAAATGGTCTTTTTCATCAGATAAAATTTTCTCGCTTAAAAGTTTGAGCGGGCCCCTAACTGTGTGTCCAAAAACTAATTCAAATGGACTAAAACCTAATGATTCCTGGACTGCTTCTCTTACAACAAATAAAAGAAAAGAAATTCCTTCATCCCAATTTTTCTCTGTGTCAAAACAGTAGGTCCGCATCATATTTTTTAAGGTTTGATGAAATCGCTCTAAGGCGCCTTGACTTTCAGGGTGATATGCAGATGATCTGTACTGTTTAATGCCTAATTCATACATTACTTGTTGGAAAATGCCTGACATAAAGTTTGAACCTTGATCTGATTGAATAGATTTAGGTAGGCCAAACAAAGTAAAAAATTTAGTTAAAGCCCTAACTATGGTCTTGGTCTTTATATTTCTTAAAGGAATAGCTTCAGGGAACCTTGTGGATGCACACATAATAGTTAACATGTACTGATTACCAGATTTTGTTTTTGGTAAAGGTCCTACACAATCTATTAATATTCTACTAAAAGGCTCCTCAAAGGCAGGTATTGGTTGAAGAGGTGCTTTTGGAATAACTTGGTTTGGTTTCCCTACTAACTGACATGTATGACAAGACTTGCAGTAATTGGAGACATCTTTTCTAAGATTAGGCCAATAAAAATAATTTAAAATTTTATTGTCTTATTTATACCTAAGTGTCCTGACAAGGAAGTATCATGGGCCATGCTTAATATCTCAGCTCTATACACCTTTGGTACTACAATTTGATTCTTTACTGCCCATTCTGCATCAGCAGATACATCAGAAGGTCTCCATTTACGCATAAGAATACCATTTTTGGTGAAATAAGTAACAGGTTCTTGCATAGACTCACTTTCATCAACAGCCCTATTGAAAAGACATGAAATTTCAGGGTCTTTATGTTGCTCACTGCTAAACGTAGACATAGAAAAACCATCACTTTGAACCAATGAACTATCAGAAAACTCCAAGGGCTTGCTTGTTTTGACACCAACATCACTAAGCTGACTCATAAATGCATCCGACAAATCAAAACCATCGGTGCTATTTTCATCAACTTTCTGAACTTCCACACATTTCTTTTTCATAGCACGAGTAATTGCACACGCAGGATACAACTCAGAAAACTCCTGTTCAACAGAATCAGGAACTTGATCAAAAGAAGGCTTGTCTGTCACAATAGGATTTCTTTGAACTTTATCCCCAGCTAAATCATTACCAAGAAGAAGTTTAACACCTTCAAAGGGCAATGATGACTTGATACCTAAGGTCACAGGTCCAGAAACAATATTCGAAGACAAATAAATATAATGGAGAGGAATAGCAGTATAACCACTAGAATCTACCCCTTTAATAAGAACATTTCTACCAGTACTAGAAATATCATCAAACGGCAGGGTTTCCGCCAACAAAAGAGACTGTGAAGCTCCAGTATCTCTCAAAATTCGAATAGAGGTTGAATTACAATCAAAGCTCCGATTGAGCTGAATCTCGGAGCCCTGAAAATCTACATGTGGCAAAACTTCGTACTCATCCAAAGAACTGCTACATATGTCTGCATGTATTAAGTTATTCTGTAATACGTGAAAATAATCAGATAGTGTGATTTCGCATGTTGATTTCATTGCTATAAATATATACAGTTCACTGTCACAGGTAAACAAATGTTATTTTCATCTCGCAAATTACTGCGCGACAAGTTCGTTGATCCGAGACGCAATATAAAAAAAACGAGTAATTTGATAAACATGCATATTGTTTTCAATTTATTAAAACAACACTGTATTCAACTCAAGAAAATGAAGAAATATAACTTAAATACTTAATGTATACGATTTTGAAAGAAACTCGCGCACTATATTTTATCGGAAGCACGAAGATCATCTTTCAGAGCTGTTAATAGGCTTGAAGCCTCATGCGGGGCACGTGGCTTCGAGATAAAAATCACTCGAAAGCGACACCAAACCATCACTAATAAATGGTTCAAAAATCTCCATAATGGAACTAGATGGGGATTTGACCTCGACCATACTAACAGGATCAGAAACAGACTTCACCTCAGAAACAGAACTATGCACATCTGTACCAAAATGAGGCAAACATTGTGACGACTCAACAAAACCACTGGGTTTAACTTCACTTTCCTTCCTTTGCTTTAACCTATAACAGTCAGATATCAAATTGCCTTCCTTCATACAATAATTACACGAAATCGACTAAAATGGCCTCTGTGACTGTGAGGGGGGATAGGACTTGGACATGTTATTAACTGGACGTTGCCTACTATTTACATCATTTGAATGTTTGGGTGAAAAATTTGTGGAATTGTTATTTCTGAAAAATTTCTGTGGTTTATTAAAAAATTATGTTTTATGTGTAAGTGAAAAATCATCAGCTAAACGTGCAGCAATTTCCAAAGTTTCTGCATTTTTTTTCATGAATATAAGTTTTAATTTCAGTATTAATACACCTTTTAAATTCTTCAATTAAAACTAGCTGACGTAATTTCTCATGATTGTTATTTATTTTCTTTGATGAACACCAACGATCAAATAGTTGCTCTTTTGTTCTAGCAAATTCTACATAGGTTTGGTCACTCTGTTTTTCTGCATTCCTAAATTTTTGGCGGTAGGCTTCAGGGACCAGTTCATAGGCTTTAAGAATAAACTCTTTTACAGTGTCATAATCTGAAGCCTGTTCTACTGATAACTGAGTGTAAATTTCCCTGGCTTTACAAATTAATACACTCTGTAATAACATTGACCAATTATGTTTTGGCCACTTTAAATTCTGAGCTATTTTCTCAAAATGCAGAAAATATTTGTCTACATCCTTTTCTTGAAAAGGAGGTACCAACCTGATGTTTTTAGCAACATCAAATGTCTGAGAATTCTGAGAAAGGTGCTGATTCTTTTCAGCTTATTCCAATTTTTTCATTTCTAATTGAAAATTTAGCTCTCTTTCTTTTTCCTGCTGTTCAATTTCTAATTTTCTTTCTCTTTCCTGTCTCTCTATTTCTAATTTTCTTATTTCTAATTCCTTCTGAATTTCTAATTTTTTAATTTCCAGATCAGGTGTTTGAATGCCAAAAGTCGCCAAAACAGATTTATCAAAATAATCTTCTTCAACCAAATAATTTGGAATCACATTTTGAATTTCAAATTTTCTCATTCCAGATTTGACATTCAATTTAAAATGTTTTCCTAAGATAATTAATTCATCCTTTTTAAGCTTCTGAAAATTCGCCACCTGACACATAGACATGAATTTTTCTGGATCAAATGACATCTTGAAAAAATTTTTGCTGACTTTTAAAAAAAATTTTCAATTAAAAAAAAATATCATAATTTCTTTCTTAAACAATTTTGAAAATCCCGGACTATAGCCCCCAATTTCTGTTATGTGGTAGAAACGACCAATAAATTATTGTAAAATGTAAAGTCAGCAAAGATAAAACAAAATTGGCTCAAATTAACTTTTTAATCAGACAACAAATAATAATTTTACAAATTAAATACAATATATGACTTATCTGACAATAATGAAGTCCAAGTAATAGTCCAAATGAATAGTTCACTTAATTCCACCAATAAATGTCCAATAGAATAATCCTTGTAATCCTCACTAAATAGTTAATAATAGATTCACAATAATTGATGTCGATTTCCTATACGAAAGATGTGCGTGATAATCCTATATAAACTAATTAATCCTGTATAAACTTATTAAACTGACTGACTTAACCCTTTTCAGCTACCTCATATAAATACATTTATTATTTCTAGAAAAATCTATCCACAAGATATAACTAGAACATTCTAATCAACTGACAATCACATGACTAGAATGATTATGTAAGGAAAACCTCTAGAAAATTCTATGTGTTAAATATTAAATTTAAATTCTAGAAATTTCTATATGTTTTAAGATGTAATAACCTTGACCATTGTTTATTGTAAACAAGTTACATTATTAGGCCAAACAAATAACAAAATATTAAGGCCGTACAAAATAAAAACAATGAATAAAATGCATTATAGAATATTTACAACATTTAATTACCTATAACAATGTAGTCATATAGTCTGGTCTCCACAGTTTTGTCAAAGTGCCTGTTTACAAGTACTGATATATATATGAATAAAGGAAGATGTGCCAACAATAATGAAAATATAAATAAGATAAAAGAAAGTATATGATTATTACTATTAGATAAATATAATTGAAAAAAAAATTAATATCAATATATAAAAACAAATATTACCCGCTGTATATGATTTTTAGTATCCACCAGACAGACAAGGGATGTAAGAGTGATAATCCATACTGATTTGACATTGTTTTCTGATAATTTATACTTACCTCCCTTTTATTATAAGAAATAAGAAAAACAAACAGACAAAAATTGTAACGGATTCTTAAAACCGAAATGATGAAGGTATAATCTGCATAATTTACTGCTAGATTAGATATTGCTTTCAGTCCCATACAGAATTTAACCACAAACGCACGAACAGGACTTTGAAATTATGTAAAAAGAGAGATAATATAATTTTTCCCGTTTCTTATTTTCTGACGTTAATAATTAGAAACAAGTAAATGATGTAAAATCATAAGAATTGTTTTAAAGCTTTTAAACTGTAAATCTATTTATTATCTCGGCTGAGTGTGATTTCATTATTCAGGTAAAAGAAAATTGAAATTCAGGTTTGCATTGCATATTGACATATTATTCTAAGTTGCAGAAATATGTATACTAATTTCATACAACTAAAATCTTATATTATAGCCATTTTTATCTTAGCTTATATATATATACAAACATTAAAGGTACAATAAGCATACACAATGTAAAATAAATAAAGAAAGGCAATAATGAAATAATAGCTTGCAACTAAAATATAAAGCAAAAGAAAATGAACACATGCATATGAAACTATTTAAATTGCTCTAACAATAGCTTCAAACAATTGGTTCTGAGAAAATGGGGTGGTATTGGTAGAATTACTACAATCTTACTATGAATTGAACATTTTTTAATATCTTACTTTGGGTGATACATGGTAAGAGATGTTTACAATTAAATGAAATTGAAAGCTAATAGTCGAACTTAGATAGCGCATTGTAATTTTTGTACTATTTTTAATTATTTTTTCCTATGAAAAGATAAAGTTGAATCATGAGCCGCATATAACTTGTCTTAAACAAACTCATTTTGACATCACATATTCACCAATGACCTTTAAACAGCTAAAAAAACTTACTTCAGTTCTAAAGGGGAGAAGGGCTGATATTTTGTTTTGTAAGATTTAAGATCTTCTTTATGCATTCGAGCTGTTTATTATATATATAATATTATTCATAAAATATCTTGATATCATGAGACCTTACACAAGAGTTTATAGATCTGCTAAAATCAATAGTTTAAATCATGCATATATTATAAGTTTTTCTTGTATTTCTGAAATTTCATTATATATATACTATTTAAACTTAAACAAGCATCAATTAAACAAGAATAATGAACAATGACATTTTTAGTTGCAATATGGAAAATGGACCATAACAAGGATATCTCTACACAACAGAGCCTATTGACCTTAGACTAAGCCCTGTAGTCAGCTTAAAAATATAAAGCAACTGAAATACAAGCAAGCTTTTTGACTGATATTTACCTTTCACCTCTCTTACATGTATTTCCTGTAAAAATATCAACAAGATTAATTATGATTAAACATATTTAGCAAAATTATAACATGCATAATTATTCAAATTTCACTATTATATATATATATATATATA
>MJUU01064667.1:19765-30433 GCA_002080025.1 Modiolus philippinarum | reverse complement strand
TCTTATTCCCCTCGAATTTTTAAAAACCTCGGATATCCATCCATTATTCATGACACAAGTTTGTATATTGCCGTATAGAGTTTTAACCCATCCAATAAAAGAATCATTAAAACCAAAATGTTTTAAAACAGTAAGCATAAAATTCCATTCTAACGAGTCAAAAGCTTTAGAAAAGTCCACGAATACTATTGCCCCTTCAATTTTGTATAATTCTGTATAGTCTATAATATCTTGTATTTGTCTAAGATTAAAACCTATAAATCTCCCTTCTACATAGCCTGTTTGATCATTATTAATCATATCTGGAAGAATTTGTTTCAAACGTTGCGCAAGAACATATGACAACAGTTTTAAATCAACATTCAAAAGTGATATAGGTCGATAATTATCTAATGAAAGATGATCCCCCTTTTTAAAAAGAAGTGATAGTACACTTGTGCGTTGTGAATACGTAAGGTTCTGCTTTTTATAACCTACATTAAGAACTGTAACTATAATGTTCTTAAGTTTTCCCCAAAATGTCCTATAAAACTCCACTGTTAAACTGTAAGATCTGCGGTTTGTGATGGTTGATTGCTTGGTGAAATGTCAACATTAGACGAGATTTCCTTGGCGGCGGGAGTAGTGTTCAGATGGACAGTAAACAGTACTTCATCGGTCCCATCTGGATGTGGTTCTTCTAATGCACTGTTGACAACGGAAACAGAAGGACTAATGTTGCCTGAAGGTACTGAATATGAGAAGATGAAGATGATGTTGGTACCTTTTCTGTGGTCTTGTTAGATTCTGTCTTCCCTTACAAGATTAAAAAACCCTGGGTCAATAAAACCCTTACTCCTAACTGTTTTCTTGGTGCATTTAGACAGTATGTCAATAATTATCTTGTCATCTTTTTCCTTGTGTATGAACTTGATATGTGACTTCATGTCACTTTTTCTCCTAACGAGTGTGTTGCAAAAAGCATAAGCACATTCCCACTTAATAACATTAAGTATATGTCTTTCTTCCCAGTGACGTTGATACCTTGTCTTGGTAGAAAATTTCCCCTCCACATTGCATCCTTCAATAGGGCATGTCATGTCTACCTTGTAAGCAAACTCAATTTTGTCTGGGTACTGCTCAAATGAATCATCATCTGCCATTAACTGCAATGGGTCCTCAAGCGACATCATTCTAAAAACATAAAATCGTAAAAACAAAGCATGGCAATTTATAATTAAAGCCCATATGGTTTCCCATAGAAAGCAAAAATCTGCTTTTATGTCCTCGGTTTATTATTGAGTCCATTTTCTAGCTCAATACTAGAGTTTACCTTGTTATTTGTTTTATTTATATAGCGCTATTCTTGAACATTGGTAATCAGGCAAAGTGCATATGTACGCGCACAACCGAAAGCAGCAGCCCATGGTTTTACGAAATACGCGCATGGTCATTTGCCATACCCTCCCGTAAACTCCTAAACCAAAAATTCATCAAATTGCAAACTTTGAATTGACAATATCACGATTAGAGGAAGTCGTTCTGGACAAAGTGAAATCTTCTATACATCTGACTATATATCCCCCTAAAAAAATGTACGAAAGTACATTACATTTCCCAGATGTAGCTTACAACCAACAAATGACTTATCCTACGAGGAATGACAGAACCACAGTAAACGGTACTCACGTATAGAATTGAGTACTTAAATTCCAACAAATGTACATAAGTACATAAAATTGACACGTGACAAGAGTACAAGATTTACAAAAGTGCATAAATTATAGTTAGTTTAATCTATGGTGAAAATTTTGATGGTGGCTTTATTTGCCGCCCTGTCCTAGTGAATTTCGGAGACTGTAATGTCTCATAGTGTGATATATTTTGATTGACTCTATTAAAATCAGGGTTACAACTTGTTTCGGTTGTGACTATAGAATTGTCCCTTTGTGGTTTGGCAAACATTTCGTCTTCCGACTCCGCTAAATGTTTCAAATGATCAACATGAATTTTCTTTAATTTTCCACTAGAAAGTTTAACTTCATATGTAATATCCGATATCTTCCGCGTTATTTCATGGGGACCAGTCCAACCCAAGCCTAATTTTTGATTGGCCTCTGGGGGATACCATCTGAGAACTTGTTGACCGACTTCGAATTTTCGCGTTTTTAGGTTAACATCACGGTATGACTTTTGGCGTCGAAAACTTTTGCCTAAATTCTCAAACGTGAGATTAAATGCTCCCTGTAAAGTTTCCCTAACCCAGTCAACATAGGTAATCGAGCAACATACATTTTGTGTTTCGGTTTGACATCCTACTATAACTTCGAGCGGAAGCGAGATATCTCTGCCGAACATGAGGAGATTAGGAGTACATTGTGTACTCTCCTGTATACTTGCGCGGTATGCCATACAGATATATGGGATATGATCATCCCAGTCTTCCTTGTTATTATCTACAAACATTGTAAGCATTTGTTGTAATGTCCGATTGAACCGTTCAATCATGCCATCGGATTGCGGACGGTAAGGCGTAGCTTGTGATTTTTCTATGCCTAGCAATTGACACATTCTTGCAAATAATTGGGACTCAAATTCCGGACCTTGGTCCGTGTGTATACGCATTGGTGCCCCGAAGCAACATACAAATTGGGTAACGAACGTGTCTGCTACAGTTTGAGCAGTGTGGTTCTCGAGAGCATAGGCCTCGGTCCATTTTGTAAAGTAATCGCCAACAACGAGGATGAATCTATTTCCTTTGTCTGACGTGGGCAATGGCCCAATGGTATCCATTGCTATGCATTGCATTGGTCCGTAGACCGTGCTATGTTCCATTGGCGATTTACCAACCCCGGGACCTGGCTTCCGTCGTTGACATAAAAGACACGTCTTACACCATCGAACTATATAGTGTTCCATCAATGGCCAGTAAAATCTGGCTTTTAGCTTGTTTAATGACTTTTCGCGCCCTAAATGACCTGCTGTACGCGAATTGTGCAACTGATGCATAATTGTTTTCCGTAACGACAGTGGCATTACGAGACGCATTGATGTCGAACCATCATTATTTTCCCACTTTTTGTAAAGTAGACCATCTTTGGTTGCTAACATTGGCCAGTTTTTTAAAAGAATATTGCATTCTTGATTAGCACTTTTAATATCCGGTTTTTCGTTTTCGCTTGCAACTAGATGGAGAATAGGACCAATAGCCTCGTCATCACGTTGAGCATTCTGTAGGTCATTAAGACTCCATTGATCGGTCCAGTTTGATTCTGTTGCAAGGCAATTGCCTAAGCCATCCTGTTGGTAGACATTATTATGGTCTGGTTTGTTGCTAGCGTTTTGGGTGTTATTTGTTGCTTCGGCTGATCTCGTAATGACGTTTATGTGAGTGCAGTCAGAATTGACATTGCATTGCTGACATTCTATGCGCTTGCATTTACGTCTAGGTATCCGTGATAAGGCGTCTGCGTTTCCGTGAAGGGTTCCCCGACGGTGTTCGATCTTAAAGTCGAATGTGTCAAATAATGACAGCCATCTTGCAATTAACCCTTCTGGCTCTTTGAAGTTCTTTAACCACACAAGCGACGAGTGATCAGTTCGCAATAGGAAATGCCTTCCGGATAGATAGTATCGGAACTGTTTCACAAAAGTGATCACGGCAAGTAATTCCCGATAAGTGGTGCAGTATCCACGCTGGGACCTAGATAAAGTCTTACTCCCGTAAGCTATCACATACTCCTCACCGTCTTGTATTTGCGACAACACCGCTCCGATTCCATTGTTGCTTGCATCGATATCGAGAACAAATTGGCCTGTGCGGGTAGGATACGCTAGTACGGGGGCAGATATCAAAGCGTTTTTTAAAGTAAGAAATGCCTTCTGACATTCATCCGTCCAGGTGAATCTCTTATTTTTACGTGTCAACTGAGTTAGCGGAAAAGCTATTGTTGAAAAATTCTCTATATACTTTCGGTAATAACCCGCGATTCCCAGAAAAGATCGTATGTCTGATACTGATTCGGGTGTTGACCATTCTTTAACTGAATCTACTTTACTAGGGTCACATTTTATACCATCGACCGACACGACGTGTCCCAAATACTTGACCTCATTTTGAAAGAATGTACACTTTTAAATTCGCTTTCCTGAATCGATCAAATACTAATTTTAAATTCTCGATCAGATCATTAAACATTTTGCCAAAGACAATACAATCATCTAAGTAAACTAAACATCGTTCCCATTGTAATCTAGCAAGTGTGAGTTCCATAAGCCTTTCAAATGTTTTAGGACTGTTGGCGAGTCCAAACGGCATTACCCGGAATTGATACAACCCCTTATGAGTCACAAATGCGGTCTTCGGTTTTGTCTTCGTCACGCATTTTAACTTGAAAAAATCCTTGGACCATGTCTAGTGTACAATAGAATTTTGCGCCAGCGAGTGAATCAAGTGAGTCATCGATCCTCGGTAGAGGATAACTGTCCTTAATTGTGAGTGAATTCAGTCTTCTGTAATCAACGCAAAAACGAACTGAAGAGTCAGGTTTGCGAACAAGCACTATCGGTGCGGCATAAGGCGAGTTACTAG
Source organism: Modiolus philippinarum (assembly GCA_002080025.1). NCBI lineage: Eukaryota > Metazoa > Mollusca > Bivalvia > Mytilida > Modiolidae > Modiolus > Modiolus philippinarum. The sequence goes on along the minus strand of MJUU01064667.1, from coordinate 25,863 downwards.
GTTTCGATTATTTCGTTTTTGAGCATCTTATCTATCTCGATGGACGCTAACTCGCGTTGATGCATTGGCAATCGTCTCGCTGGAACTTTGATAGGTCTATCGTGTTCGAGGTTAATATTGTGTTCTACCACGTTTGTTTGTCCTAATTTACAGTCTGGTCCGGCAAAGATGTCCTCGTACTGACAAATTACACTTTCAATTTCGCATTTCTGTTCTGCGGTCAGGTTTTCGGACACATTACTTAACATTGATTTCAGATGGTCGGGTTACCGAGAGACTTGGGGAGCTGTGTCATTTTTATGATGGAACTCTGGTTCCATTAACTCCTCGAACGGTTGGAAAGACGCAACAGATAAGTTCTCTTCGAGCACAACGTTTTCTGCAGAGGGATTCATAATACTGAATATAACCTCCTGTTTTCCAGCATTAACTACTGAGTTTGGTATATAGACCTGTTTTTCTCCAGTAAATCCCGATATTGGCTGTAATAAGCCCTGAGCGTTTCCGGTATAATTACCGCTTATTTTTCCTCTTACAAATATTTCCGATTTTGGTGGAATTTTAACATTATCTGTTAAATGAACTCTTGCGCAATGCGTCTCTTGATTTACTGCGAGCTTTACTTTAAAATTGGAAAAATTCAAAACCCCTCACCCCGTATCTATGGTAACGTCATTTCTAGACAGGAAATCTAGTCCAAGTATTCAAGTCTGCAACAATAGCAGTTTGATAAAAACCGTGTCCATTTATCTTTAAAAATAGATTACTTTCCCCTAAAGCTGTCCTGGGTTCGCCGTCTTCTGTCGTCAATACTGACGAAACTTCCTAAGTTTTTTCAATGGGTATCCCAATTTCTGGTATACTTCGGACGAAATTAGTGTCACCGCTGATCCCGTGTCAACGAGCATATCAACAAAAATCTTATCAATTAAAACTTTAACTTGAACATCATCGATGATAAAGAAGTAAGGAATTTCTTTAGAAAGGGGCCTAAATATCGCCCACCTTCGAAAATTAACTTGCAATCTTGTTTTGATATTATTCAAGACGCAGTTACTAACTATTGTATAAAATGGTGCAAACGAGAAAGTGCAGACAAACACGCACCCAATATGTTCAGAGATAAAATTATTACCAAAGTCACCAATAGAATAAATTTTTATAAAGATAATTACAAATAGTCACCAGCTAAGCTGTCTGTAAACAAAATTAAGTTAAAATTAAAAGATCTTGGTAATAAATATGTGTTTGTACCAGTTGACAAAGCCTCTAACAACGTTTCTATTATTTGAAAGAAATGCTACCTCGATGTCCAACAAAATGAATTATCAAAGTCTAATACTTTCAAACGTACTAATTTTGATGAAAAATCATTAACCAAACAGCAATTCAACGATACAAAAATGCTCCAAGTTCCACCCAAAGATAACACCTTGCCTACTATGTACTGGGTTCCTAAGCTTCACAAAAATCCGTACAAACATCGTTTTATTCCGGCATCGAGTAACTGTTCTACCACTAATTTATCCATCCATTTAACCAGTGCGTTCACCTGTATTAAAGAGTTAGTTATCAAATACTGTGAAAAACCTATCAAAACTCTGGTGTAAATTACTTTTCAAGTGTAAAAAATTCCATTGACGTTTTAGATAAATTACAATCAATAAAAATACCACTTTCGTCTATTGACAGTTTTGATTTTTCTACACTTTATACAACCCTTCCACATAAATTGATTAAATCAAAATTGGGACACTTTAAAATTTTCTGGTCTACAGTTCATTTGTTGTAATAAAAAGCAAGGATTCTTCTCTAATATCAATTACAATAATCATAGTTCCTGGACTTGTGATGACATGATTAAGGCACTGAATTTTTTGCTGGACAATATTTTTGTTCGTTTTGGCAATATCGTTTATCAACAGGTCATTTGAATTCCCATGGGTACAAACTGTGCACCTCTCATTGCAGATCTTTTTCTGTTCTGTTACGAACGGACTTTATGAAAAAACTACAGAATGGAACCGTACAAAACAGTGATCAACTTATTTCAATTTTCAACGATAACAGCAGGTACATCGACGATATCCTTACTATTGACAATCCCCAGTTTTTAGACTATGTCGACCTCATATACCCGCAAGAACTGAAACTTAATAAAGCAAACGATGATTCTAAATACTGCCCATTTCTTGATCTTACTATCATCATTGACTCTGGCAAAATTAAAACTAAAATTTATGATAAAGGGATGATTTTGATTTCACAATTACTAATTTCCCTTTTCTTGATGGCGACGTTCCTGTAGCTCCATCATACGGGGTATATATATCACAACTAGTACGATTCGCACGCGTCTGTTCTACTATTGACGACTTTAGCGTAACCTTACTATCACATCCAAACTTTTACAACAAGGTTACAGATTTCATAAATTGATTAACACCTTTACCTTTAAGAAGTTTTATAGAAGAAATGAAGATTTGATTTCTAAATATGGTGCGACTCGCAAACAGCTTATTACTAAGGGCATTTCTCACCCTCGATTTTATAGAAATGTTGTTAAAAAATGTCAAAAACTGATAAAAAATCCAGAAAAGCTGGGACTTAACTTACATTCTTTATGTAATAGGGGATATTGACAGGATATTCTTCAGGATTCCGTTAACTGGCCTCTCACTGATATTGCCGATGTCTACTGAAACCTATGATAATTCTTTACCAAACAATTCGGGAGTTTTGAGTTTGATCTTTATTCCGTAGTACGACAGTGTTTTACCAGCAGACTAGGCTCCTTGAGCTAGCCGGCAGTTTAGCGGCGAGCACTCCTCGACCAATCTTTCTAAATTACGTTTTGTCTTTTTCTTTCCTTCTCAAGATTGTGGTCTTGGAGTTAGTAGTCTACCTGTATTGGGTTTTTTTTGTATGTTTTATTATACTATAGGGAAACGGGATAGAGAAAGGGGAGGTTTGGGTACCCATAAACCGGTTTAACCCTACCGCTAGCTCTTGCTAGTGCCGGTACCAAGTCCGGCTATCCCGAGTTCCTATCGTTGTCCATGTTTGTCTTTTGTCATTTTATTGTTTTTCTCGCGCGATTCCCTGGTGGATTGTGGCATGTGATTGTGGTTTACGGACATTGTAGGTGTTTCCTGTTATCTTTCTTATATTAATTTTAACAAACCAACAATGTTTGATAATGAACGATATTCGTGAACTAAACGGCCTTTCCCGTAATTTATTTATCACATTTATTTCTGTTTGAGCTGCACTGTCGGCCTCGATTCCAGCCCTGTTTCGTTTAAACTATCAACATTTGTAGTTGATTCACGTTCCTTAATATGCCCGTGCTTTACATTACCGGTATTTCGTTCCCCACGTTTGGCACTTAAAACTGTAGTGCCCGTATTTCCCACAGTTATAACATTGGGTGTTTTTCTTACTTCGGAATTGTTTGCCTTGAAATTGCGTGTTACTTACGCGTGACCCGCGGTCTTCAAATTTTTCTATGACCTGTTTGAGAGACTGTTTCATGTCTCTAATGGAATCCTCCAGATTTGATATTGCCTCGGAAGTTGGTGCGCCCGTACTTCTATGATTTGTTAAAGCTATTAAGTGTTTTTCTTCTGGTTCCTTTGGTTTCCGTCACGATATTTGGGAGCCTTCGAAGGCTTCAAACTCGACAGCCAATGAGATTGCGTGATCGACTGTAGACGGATGGGAAAATTTTAGAGAGTTTTAGAGCGTAGCCGTAATCTGCGGCTGATTCTTCTCTTTGTTCTTCGGCGATTCCGAAATTCGCACCTATACGCGGCTTCGCGTTCAGGGGGAGAAAACCTTTGTGTTAGGACGTTTTTGAGACTGTCATAATGAGACAGTGAATCCAAAGATAACTCACTGAGAATTCTTTGTGCAGCACCATGCAAACTCATAGCGAGTTGAGCTGCTTTGTCGGTCTCTGACCATCTATTCCATTGTCCTACTTGTTCAAAATGGCAGATGTAGTCTGGCCATTCCGTTTTCTGTCCGTCGAACAAGTCGGGCTCTTTCAGTTTCCGTGAAGTTTGTGAACCAGATCGCGGACATTCGTACGATGGGCTGTTTGCTCCGGCTGGTAACGTGACGTATGCACTAGGCTTATGTTTTCATGCTGGTATGTAACTTCTTTACCACAAAACTCAGGCCAAGTTCGATTTTGGGTTCAGAGGTCCAAGGGGTTCTGGAGTTATGCCCCTTGAAACTTTGAAATTTTGCGAATTTTAGGGTTTCCGACAGATAACTTGTGAATGAAATAATGTATTGTCTTCAAACTTGGTATGTAACTTGTATACCACAAAACTCAGGCCAAGTTCGATTTCAGGTTCAGAGGTCTAAGGGGTTCTTGAGTTATGCCCCTTGAAACTTTGAAATTTTGCGAATATTAGGGTTTCCGACTGATAACTTGTGAATGAAATAATATATTGTCTTCAAACTTGGTATGTAACTTGTATACCACAAAACTCAGGCCAAGTTCGATTTCGGGTTCAGAGGTCCAAGGGGTTCTTGAGTTATGCCCTTTGAAACTTTGAAATTTTGCGAAATTTAGGGTTTCCGACTGATAACTTGTGAATGAAATAATATATTGTCGTGAAACTTGGTATTTAACTTGTATACCACAAAACTAAGGCCAAGTATGATTTTTGGTTTAGACGTCCAAGGGGTTCTGGAGTTATGCCCCTTGAAACTTTGAAATTTTGTGGAACGTGGCGGGGTATCATGTAATGCACCATTACTATCTTTCACATTTGTAACTGGATTATTGACGTCAATATTTGGAAAATCGGGTTTTTCTAAACTAGTTACAGGTAAGTCTGCATTATTTTGTTCCATTGTTTGTTTGATTTCTTTGTTTAAAAGTGAAATATTCACTTTATTTCCATTATTTTGTTCTGCCTGTTGGGTCTTAGAAAATAGAAAGTTTGGCGTAAAAACTGTTTTAGTCCAGTAAACCCTTGACTTAAATTAGCCAAAAATTAGTTTGATGAAGCCATTATTTAATTGAATAAAAATGACAACAAAAGTCAGGATCGATCAAAGGAAGAGACCAGTAAGGAAAATCCGTATAACATTCGACTGAATCAGGGGAACACAATCCGACACAGAACATTTTTGGCAAGCCGTCATATTCCCGACTTGGAACGGGCATTTTATAAATAAACTGGTGGGTTAAACCAGGTTTATTGATGCATCAACCTCCCGCTTATATGATGACTAACTATAGCTTCTGTGTGCCCAGATTGTGTTAAATGTCAAAGCCATAATATTGTCAGGGCGCACTACACTATTTCAATACGCTAATGTTTGACAGACCTCGAAAATAGTACTATAAAAAATAGTGCCTTTTCATTTGTAGTGACTCCAGCCAATTGATACATATAATAATCAGCAAGATCATAGAATATTTCTAGGTGAATGACGGAGAGCAAAGAACAATTGAAAAAACATGATTAAGTTGCATAACAAGCTAGAACGGATCGAATGAAATACGACAAAATACCGAAAATTATGTACAAAATTAACCGGAACGTTTCAATTCAATTTTATTTTCTTATTTGACAGACAACATATGGTTTCAATGTATTTATTTTATCGTGTTGGTGATCTGATAACGGAAATCAAGTTCCCGCACATGGCAAAATTCATTTCTATATTATTGGAATTTTTGAAATCCCGGAATTTAAAATACGAGTCAATGGGATGCCGAATTAGTGGTGTGCCTCGGATCCTGTCAAAAACTAGAATTTTTCTCTAATAGATAAATGTTTTTGTCGTTCGATGTACAAGCCTAGTCTCATACAGGTAAAATATTTTTGTTGCTCGGTGCACAGATCACACGACAGTTGCAAAAAGAGAGAAACATCAAGGAAGAAGCCAAAACTTAAACAAAACCGTCTTCAATAAAATTGGAAATAGGAATTGAATATTTATCAATCAAATCTGGATATCGTCCAATAAATTTCTTCAGAAAAACTATTACTCTGCATTTCTCGAATTAAACATCTGTGTCGTTTCAAAAAATCTTGATAGTGACTACATGCTCTAGCGTAACGGATTAATTG
>MJUU01064667.1:0-14894 GCA_002080025.1 Modiolus philippinarum | reverse complement strand
CTTTTCAATTTTTTTATAAATATTCTCATTTTCAAGCCAGTGATATAAAATGACATTTCATTGTTTTATCTTGTAAATAAAACATTTTTCTCCTCAATTTGTAAAATAAAATATATATTTTCAATATGTTTTAATCAGCTGATTGAACTGATTATATCACTGCTACTGACCATTGCAGTGGTTTTATTATCTTATTTACAACCTTATCTTCTCTAACATCAATTAAACATAGATTAGCCGTCACTTCTTGATGATATTATTTCTTCAAGTCTTTGAAACAAATTAATGGCTATTTATTTAGGCTAGTATTTGTCCATTTTACACCACCTGTGCGATCATTACAGTAACAATTTCACAACACATTTAGTTTCTTCACCTCTTGACATCAATTAAGTTTAAGTACGTAAAACTATGAATAAAATATAATAACTCAAAACACAACCTTCCTAATTTTTACCATTTCTCTTAAACTTTCTGCATTTTGTTCAGACCCGGGGTCCAGGTTCGTAACAGAAGACATAAACCAAAAAATTGTTTAATCTAACAGCTAACAAATAACAAAAAAGATCTAAATCAAAAGTCAAAATTAAACGGACAAAATCAAATTTCAGTTTTGTATACTGAGAGTTAAAATCTCTTACGGAAATTACTGATGATAAGGTATATTTGTGTCGTGTGTGAAATAAACCGGAAGCAGTTGAGACGATTCTTAAGACAGTAAGACTAAATATGAATAATTGACAGTAATATGAAGGGATACATCTCTACTGTTTTTTCTTTATATATAGTTACGATAATTGAATATTATCATATGACAGTACCATTTTACCCCTTGATAATTCTTTTTATATTTAGTCAATATCATTAACTTGTTTACAACCGTGTGATAGGTATAACACCACTAATTCGGATTCCCATAGACTCCCATGTTAAATTACTCATGTTTCAACCTTTGTAGAATTTTTACCTGAAGTTTAATAAGATACATCTCTTGACAAACTCTCATGAAAAAATCAACCCACCTTAACTTGCATATAAGAGCGAACTGGTTCCCGGAAGTATACAACCCTATGGATAGGTACTTCCTGACTACCTTTTTGGCAGAATTAGTACACCCCCTTTTAGCCCTTATAAAATTCTAAATGTTGTACAAAAAGAAGCCAATTAAGGCTTAAAATGATCCTAACATGATAAACTTCCAGAAAGACTCATATTTATCGGTCAATGTATTCAGACTCAAATGGTATTAACACTTCTTCGGAGCTATTTCGTCTCAGAATAAGGACTATATTCACATATGTGCCCGACAGGTTTACGAATTAGTGGTGTTATACCTATAACAGGAATTGTCTTTAAATAAAGACATTCCTTTGATTTCAGTCCAATCTGAAATGTATCTACAGCAAAACCTCAAATTTTCTACTGTCTACTCGGTTTTGACAAAAATTCAAATTTCATCAGACAGTGTTCCTATGCATTTCCTATGTAAAAAAAAAACGGAAAAATAGTCTGTCTCGGGTACTGTATTATTAACTGATATTAAAGTGATAAAAACATTGCAAGTCATATTTTCTGCTATGTCTAAAGATCCATGACATATAGAAGTTTAATTTAGACGCATTCTTTACAAAAAAATATTTCAAATTTTAGTTTTTCAATTTTAAAATTTTAAAAAGTCCTAAAAATTTAGGTTAATTTTCACTTCAAAAACAACAACAAAATTGTATCACAAAATAAACAATTTATTTACAAATAAAAAAATACATATGCCATCATAAATCCAATTAATGCTGGTTTCCTACATAAAATTTATCTCCACAGGTATAAAATCATGTTGAAGTGCTGCGTTGGAGGGAGGGGTGTAATCTGATACATTATTCAAATAAATACAACAAAACAAGAATAAATTCCAGTAAAAATTGAAATAATATATATTTCTCTTTATTTTGGTGTATAAAACATAACAAATAGTGCATTCATTTTATTGTAAAATGGGTAGAAAGAGAAAACAAAATGGCAAAATGCATGGATTCAAGAAGGGTTACATCCCTTGGAATGCAGGCAAGAAAGTTTGTTTCTTTTAAACGATGTGAGAAAAAAAATATTATAAGGCTTCCCAAGACAGTTTATGATCACAGAGTAAAAAAAAATTACAACAATGTCTTCTCAATTCAAGATGTTGACGGTTCTTCAGTAAATAGTTGTATACTGCGGCCAAGGCCGGACAGTCCAGAAAAGGTTGATAGGTACCTTAATGATGCTAGTTGTGGGTCTACATCTATCCACAATAGTAACAAATGGTACAATCAAGGCCTTACTGCATCTATGTTCAATGCTGAAATGAGAAATCACAAAGATTACAACCCTGAATGTCACGGAAATCTGATTTTATATGAAAAAAATGCAAAAAAAAATGGGGTATATCATGGCGCGAGAGACTACTTTGTACAAAATGTGGGTTTAAAAGTGTGAATCATAATCTTTATAATACAATTTAAATTAAAAAAAAAGAGGTCCCAAAGCATCCACTACGAATTTTCAAGCACAGATTGGTTTAATGACAACTCCTATATCCAGCAAAAATTTTTGTGAAATTCTAACGGCTACTAACATTCCTCCTCCATCATTTAGTGGGATGCAAAAAACTGCGAATAAGGTTTCAAAAATGGTAGAAAATATAAATAAAGATAGCATGCGTGAAATAAGAAAAAAATTGGTTGAAGAAAATAGTCAATGTGGTTCAAAAACGAAAATTTAGTGCGTGTGGAGTCGGACGCACGCTATAATAATCCGATAATAAAGAGTGGTACCACACCATTTCAAGCAGGAACACAAGTTGTCACTACAATGTCAGAAAATAACAGCTCTCTTAAAAAAATAATATCTGTTTTTACTGGAAATAAATTTTGCAGTGTGGCTGCTAGATTAAGATGTAAAGGCATAGAAAGAACATGCCCAAATCATGATGGCATTTGTACAGCTAACATAGCCGAGGATGCCTCCATAGGCAATGAGGCCGTCTATAGTCAAGCGTGTGCAACTGAAGTAACTGATTATCTCAGAGTAACTCATTTCACAAGTGACGGTGATAGCAAATCTTTACAAGGTGTAAAAAAGGTTCACGGTAAAGATGTAGAAGCACTACGTGATATTCGACATTTGTCAAGCTCAATGCAACGAGCCATCTTCAAGTGTAATTTTAGTCAGAACCTATTTCGAGGTGCAAAGAAAAGTGGCCAAAAAGTAGATTTGCGCTCGATACCAAAGCTAGGTGTATCGCTGAGCTGAACAAAAGCTTTGAGGCTCATAATGATGCACTTCACAAAATAAAACAAAACATGGCATTTGTAATTCAAGCTATCATTATGTGTTACAAGAGATACTGCGGTGAATACTGTAGACAGAACTCGTATGTATGCGCAGGTCTTAAGTCCAATCATTGGCATAAAAATTTTATACCTTATGGGGAAACTTGCAAAATGGCATATGAGTGTGAAATTAAGGTAGATCGGTAGTCTTCTGCCATTTTGAATTTTTTATTTATACTGTTGTGGTATCATCTGCTTTTTAAATATGCAAATATTTTTATTTGTAATGCATCAATAAATATTATATCAGTGACACAGAAAGCAAAGGTTCTACGTTGACTTGATTTTACACGTATTTATCTAATTTGATGGTGTTTGGAAATTTGAAAATTAAATAGTTTGCAATTCGATATTTGAAAAAGGGAGATAATCTGATGAAAATATTTTACATAGATATCACTATGAAAATTCACATATTTCAAATTATATTGAAATCAAAGCCGGTGACCCCCCATTTTTCTTTATATGTATTGAAAGTATGTTCAAAGGGCTAACATATGAGTAAAATAGAAAGAATTCTATGGAATAGTTTTAAAGAAAACAACCAAATACCTGTTTTCCCTATATATTCATTAGAAATATTTGATTATTTTGATATCAGATATTTTAAAAACAAGCACGGTGACCCCCCTTTTTTATTTTTTTATTCGAATGCTAATATAATAAGGAAACTTTCCTGAGAAAATAAAGAAAATTTATGGAAAAAAAATTTTGGACTACCAATCTACCTTAAACTTGGGGAGTGTATAAAAATTTTGTTGGGATCAAAAAGCTTGGACTTAGTTAGGTTCCTTACCTCGACAAAGAAAAGTGAAGCATTCAACCGCACTCTCAGTCGCTGCGATCCAAAGAATATTACTTTCTCTAGAAATTTCTCTGGTCGTGTACATGCTGCAGTCCACTTAAGAAATCATAGGCATGTAAACTCAGTCCTCATGTTGACTGAAAAAGTGGGTGTTCCCATAACACCCCTTGCCGTGTTGAGGAAACTAAAACAAACAGATAATCGTGAATTGTATTTTCAACGGTACAGAAAAACGTCATTATTTAAATCTAATCGAGCTAAAAACCGAAACAGAAAGTTTCAATTGCATGAACAAATACATTTTCCTCGACCGACTTATTATACAAAAGGTATGAGTGATCCCAAATATCAGAAACCTAGCAATATAGAACATGACCATGGTTATCAAAGGCATTTATCTTTCCGTCACTAGATATGGTGACTTCAAGATGAAGAACGACAATAAAAGCGTTGTTCCTTTGCTTGTTTTTTACCATGTATTTGTAGAGACTTTGTCTCATGTGCATTTACTCCATATCCTTTTTTTCACCATGCTGTTTTTGCCTTTAGAATGTAACTGTAAATATCTTATTATTTATGCAGGGATTGTTTTTATGTACCTTTCTAAAGCAAACAATCAGGATGTCCTTCGTGTGTTTTACAATGTACTGGCACTAGGGAACGACAAGTTTGACGGTCTTTATTAACATATTCGGACTCCAATGATAAATAATTGGGGTTCACACAGTGGCTGTTGTGACAAAGATGAGACACTTGTTCCTCTCTTTTCAAAATTTTTATTTACCAACATATACATAAATCTGTGACTTAAAACTGTCTTTTTATTAGGCATCCATGGGAATTTCACAGACAGATTTGAATATTTTGAATGCAACCCCCCAATTTGCACAACCAGCACCCGTGTGGGCCCACAACATCAGAATTTTGGAATAATCTATCTTTTTGCTTAGTAATCCACTCAGAATGTTCCATATTTATCAGACAATGTCAAAAAATCTCCAAGAGTTGAGAAATTTTTTACCATAATGTCAAGGATGCACGTGAGGTTTCCCGTACAAGGTATAATACCACTAATTCGGACTCCCATAGACTCCCATGTTAAATTACTCATGTTTCAACCTTTGTAGAATTTTTACCTGAAGTATAATAAGAGTGACAGTGGTCTAATATCGAAGATACATCTCTTTACAAACTCTCATAAAAAAATCAACCCACCTTAACTTGCATATAAGAGCGAACTGGTTCCCGGAAGTATACAACCCTATGGATAGGTACTTCCTGACTACCTTTTTGGCAGAATTAGTACACCCCCTTTTAGCCCTTATAAAATTCTAAATGTTGTACAAAAAGAAGCCAATTAAGGCTTAAAATAATCCTAACATGATAAACTTCCAGAAAGACTCATATTTATTGGTCAATATATTCAGACTCAAATGGTATTAACACTTCTTCGGAACTATTTCGTCTCAGAGTAAGGACTTTATTCACATATGTGCCCGACTGGTTTACGAATTAGTAGTGTTATACCTGATATGACTTTTGTCATCAACTGCTTCCGGTTCATATCAACTGCTTCCGGTTTATATCAATTCTTCCGGTTTTTTATCACACGCTTAATCCGTAACTGTATTATCAGTCATTTTCGAAATAGATTTTACGTTACACAAAACTTTTTTTTTAATTATCTTTTGAAATAAATATTTTACTTTTTTTTATATATATTTTAAACATTATCCGCATACTTTATTGTCATTCATGTGAAATTACGCTTCACAAACAAACTTTTAGGTTTGAACTCAAAACTACCATTCCTGAAATTAAACTTTCTAGTTTGAAACATATGGTAAAAAAAATATAAAATGCAATTTTTCATATCAGACCCATTATCAGCCCATGGTCAAAATCATCTCTCGGGCTGATATTTTGACCTAGGGCTGATTATGGGTCTGATATGAAAAATGGCATGTTATAAACTATATTTATTATTTTCTTTATAACACTATTTCAATGAAACTAAAAGGTTTTTTCATGGAGTGTAATGATAATGAACGAAATATTTGCATTATATTTCGACGACACAGCCGTCGTCATCGGATTCGAAGGAGGATCTCCCTCTTGCACAGCTTTGTCCTTAGCTGATTTTAAATTTTATGTTTTGATCCTATTGGTAATTTTTTCTCTCATATTTCGGTTAATGTGCGTATTTGCGTAGACGTCTCTCTATACCCAGGTCTTTTGAATTCAAATCGGCAGTATCTTGCTGCGTAACAGGTTAAAAATGGACGTCATTGTTAGGATATTAATTATTTATCATATGTTTAGTAATAACTACAGACGTTTTGAATATGTGATACAGTGCATGATATTCATTCCATATTCACACTATGACGTCATACCCTTTATCGCATGGCTTACCCTTTATCACACACCCTTTATTGTATGGCTAGCCCTGTATCATACCCTTTTTCCAAAAGCATTTTCTTTTTCATTTTAAAAAAAATCGGGGGTAAAAATAATTTATACTGGGTTGAAATGTTTTCGGGGAAGGGTAACAAAAATTTGCTTTGAATGAAATTTTTTGTGAAGATCAGTTAAAAACTATAGCAAAACTTTTTTTCCTTTAGGGGACTATCATTTGATTTTCAGGGGAGGGCTTCAGCGATTTGCCTAGAAAATTCAGTTTTTAATTTTCAGGAAAATCTCGAATTTTTTTTTTCTTTTCACCAAATGTCACATCAAATTATTTATTTGCAAAAAAATGTATTCCTTTAATCAAAATTAAATTATTTAGTTTCATGAAATCTAGGATTAGAATTTTTATTTTCACTGGCACCAAACTTAGTTTATTTATTTACAAAATCGCCTTATATTTTAGATTTCATTCCAACAACGTCCAGTCCTTTCCGTCCATTTTAAAATTTTCTTCTTCACAAAATACATGCATTTTGTCTTACCGATTTCAATTTTTGACAGCATTTTGGGGATAAAGTAGTGCTCTGTTTCAATATATGATTAACTGTAAACTGTTAAATACATAGCAAAATCGGTATTAACCGGCGTATCATCCCGAGGGCTGATATTGGTAACTCGGGATGATACGGATTTTGCCATGTATTATTCCCTATATATTGAACACTGTGTATCATCCGTACACAGGATATAGGTACCAAGACTGGTTTCCATTTAGATTTCAATGACAGTTACTATTATTGTACGTGGATTCAGTTTAAAGGTACTAAGTAGCTATAGACTGGTTAACACTGGTACCCCCGTACACTAGTGGTATATTTCATTAAAATTTAAACGAAAACTAGTCCTGTATCCTGTGTACGGATGATACACGGTGTTGAAAAGAGAATTTAACTTTTGATTTAATAATGCCTGTTTTAATACTAAAATATCAACCTGATTGATCATAAGTTATTGTTTTAATGTTTTATTTATTCATATTGGTTTTAAAAACATGAAACTGGGGTTCAGAGCTCTTTAAAAGTGGAACAACTAATATCAAACGTGTTTAATTATTAACTCAAGACATGTGTTAGGCTTAGCTTGTTCTGTTTGACATAAAACATTAAAAAGAATTAAGATATAGAGACTAAGTTTTATCTTATATAATTTTCCTCGATCAAACTATAATCATGTTGTCAAAAATCTGATAATGCTTAGAATATCTTTTGCATTTTTTGGTCAAATTTCAATGTTTTTTATGTAATTTATGAATGAAATAACAAAATACATTAATATAAAGCTACTGTGAATTTAATGAGATTCAGTTGTTGAAATACCCATAAAAAAACTAAAATTACAGCTACTTCGGTTTTTATTAATTTTTTTTCAAAACTTATGGATAACAATGAGAAACATTTGCGGTTATCTCCCTGTCACAATGCTAAAAGAGAGATAATCTAATAAGAATATTAATTAGCATACCAATAGCCTCTTTTGATATTGAAATTAAAATTACCTCTTCTTTGACCATGTTTAACTAGCTTGGTGCAGAAGGACAACCGACACTAAAGTCTGTTACACTTCCTTTAGATAATAGAAATCTTACGATTTCTGCTTTATTTTAACACCAATCTTTATCGCATTTGGTTTGTAAAGGAATGCAAATGCATTAAAGCTGAAAATTGTTGAATTCGCTTGCACAAAAGTATACAGTCATATGCATTTTTACAATTGGTTTCAGACAGGAGAAAATTTCTAAGGGATGGATTGTCCTCTTTTAAAGACGACCAAGTACCTTACTGAAATAAATGACCAGAGTTGTCGTACCTAATAAAAACAAGGTTTATTACATACTTAGTAGAAATAAAAGCGTTTTTGCATGATCAATATGACCGGAAGTAAACTGTCCATATTTTCACAACCCAGGAAAATAATAGGTTATTTTATGCTCCTCGTGCATCTCAGACAAAATAAAAGACTTCCGGTCCATATTGGCTTGGACAAATAAACGACTTCCTGTCCATATCGGCCTGACATTTCTAAACGTCGGAAGAAAAAAAGTTTAATACATGTGCATTTCCAATATTGACCTGATTATCATCCCTCGACCCATATTGTCCCTCAACTTCGACTTCGTCTCGGGCCAATATGGGTGTCTCGGGATGATAACCAAGCCAATATGGAAATGCCCATGTATTAATCTGTATGTACTCGTTCGGGGTTAACGATTGTAATCCATATGTAATCAAATAATTCTTTTGCGATATGCCTGTAAAAATATAAAATGAAGCGATTGTTTCAAAATCAAATGCAATTAGTAAGGCAGAATAATTGTGATTATATCCATGTCAAGTTTCATTTGATTTTTTTCAAGTAGTTTGATATTTTTTGCTGTTTTACGTATTTTTCTTCAGAATTGAAGTTAAAAAATTATTAAATGAAGGGGATATATCTTTACTATATCTAACATACGCAATGTTATATTTGTCTGTTTCTGTTATTGTTATGCCGCAAAACAATGACAGAAACAGACAAATATAACATTGCGTATGAACGTATACCGCCCCTTTCTAATACTTAACTAAGTGATTACATGTAAAGGGTGAACTTCATTCAGATATCCATAGACTGGGGTCATACGACAAAACAAAAGCTTGAGAGCGCCAGGGACAATAAAAAAGTGTCAAAAGACATGTAGATGATTGGACGAAACTCTCAAACAGCGACCAAACGATAAAATGTTTTTGATAATTCTTTCTTTTTTTAAATTTGTTTTGCTTCAATTCCTGTTTTATTGGTAAAACCTCTCCGCCCAATTGCAAAACTAAAAAACGCCCGATAGAAAATACTGGAAATTCGAAAATCCGCCCAACTGAAATGCGTCCGTATTACAAATCATCAAATTAAAAGTGGTTCCAGAAGTGTAAAATATTTTTACACAAACACGCAAAATTCGGTGCCGAAATGTGCAACATGAAAGTCAGCAGAAGAGACTTTCCATTATCTAAAGTTTAACCTTATTGGTATGAACAAACTTTCCCCGTGACATTTTAATTGTACAGTATATTAAATATTCATGTTCTCTAGACAATAATCAATCAACATCCAGTGGTTTGTAATGAGGGCGTAAATACCATTAATAATGAGTGAAATTATAAAAAAAATTAGAACAGACAGATTTTTGCTGAGTTTCCATATTATATATGGGACCTATAAGTGAGCTGTGAAAACTTAAAACTACCAATCTAAAAGTACTTAATTTTAGAAAATACCTTATATTTGCCAGTTTGTGCCTTTTAAAGCTGCTGAAATATGTCTAGGGAGCAAGAAATTTACAACTTGGCTAGCTGAATAAAGTCCTTGACAAACAGCAAGTTTAGATGGGGAGAGTTAAAAAAAATTCCATATTTCAAGCCTTTCTTAGATTTCAAGTAAGAATGAAGAGTCTAAATATATTAAATATACAATGCAAATAACAAAATACCGAAGTTACTGTGAATTTACTTTCTGCATATGCGCAAACTTTATTCCTTATTTGTTGATTAGTTATTGTCTTCAGTGCAGATAAAATCTAAACGTTTGGAAGACCATAAACTCAAAAATGTTTAAAAACTGATAGAGAACAAATAACCAATATATTTTTATAGCTCAAACACATTTACATTAAATGGTTATGGCATCACAATTAAACAATTAATTTATAGAAATATAAAATAGTGTTGACCATGGCATGACAGTGGGCAGTCAACTAATGATTTAGTAGTAATAATAATAATATAGTTTCAGATAATTACAATTTTTAATTGAAATATGCCGAGCTTTTCCTTGACTCGAAACATTTTTTTATAAATTTGGCAGATAGTTTTAGGATATCAAAACAGGTATTTTGTAATATAAATGAAGACCTATCTTTGATAGTGATATAAGATATATATAAATCGAGTAAGAAAAGATAAAATGCAAGCAAACTTTTTACGTATAAAATAAACAAAGAAATGACATGGAATCAATGCACATGATACATAAGACAAAATTTATCACAATACATGGTAAAACCGAGCAATGTAACAACGGTTTTATTGCTGTTTTCACTTTCAAGTAAACATGAGCCTTTCAACAATACGTTTTACTCAACCTTATAATAAGTTCAAGATGGCACCTAGAACAAAAATGAGTTAAAACACATAAAATGCAAATAAATTTCCGTTCGAAGTTTCTATTTTAGGTAGAGAATTATGGAATTGTTAAAAAGCAAAAGACTAATGGCTGAACTTTAATACATCTAGAAGTTAAAGTCAATTTCTTTTTAACTTCGCACATACATTTTGAACCTTGAAGTATTTATATCTTTAGTTTACTTAAAGAAAATTTAACGACAGCTCAATCGTGCCATGAAGAAGAAAAATACTTTCTAAATAAAAATCGTTCTTCGAATTTCAAAATCATTTCTACGATTTTGATTTCGTTTCTACGATTTTAATTTCGTTTGTACGATATTTAAAAAAGTCGTTTGGACGTTTGAAATCGTACAAACGAACTAAAAACTCGTTCTAACTATTTTACAATCGTACAATCGATTTCAAAATCGTGCTAACGAATTTGAAAAAATCGTAGAAACGATTTTTATTTAATAGAATTTTTTATTATACTTGGCACGAATAAGCTGTCGTAGAATCTATTTTTATGCAATGATTGATTGTGAAAAGTATTATACATTACGTGACAATATGAGATTTTGATGTAATTTTAATACTATTTCAAAATTAACGGAAGACAATAACGACAATAACTTCGGTATTTTGGTATTTACAATTGATTGTATTTGTTTTTCAAAATTCTCATTATTTATACGATAATTTTCCATTTAGATCCAACAGGTTATATGTTTCCTCTCATATTTTTATATATAATTCGGATTAATGTCTTTAAAAGTTTTGATTTGATCTGCACAGAAACTAAAACGGCAACAATAGCAAAGAAGGGATATGGAGTTAATGCAAATTAGACAAAATCTCTACAAATACAAGCAATTGAACATCGCTTTTATTGTTGTTCTTCTTCTTGAAGTAACCATGAGGTCTTCAACAATAAGCTATGCTCATACCTCATAATAGTTCAAGATGGCCCTAGCTCTAGATGTGTTGAAATGCAAGTAAATTTTCATCCGAAGTTACTATTTTAAGTATAGAATTTGTTTAAAAGCATATGAATTATTGCTGAACCCTAGTTATGCAGGTACGAAATACATGTATGTCACTTTTTCAATATCATATATAGTTTGAACTGGAAGTATTTTAATATCAGTGGTATACTTTTTAAATGAACCTATATTATACAATGTTGAGTGATTAAAAGTATGTGTGTTATTCTATAATATACCAATTTCAATTCCATTTCACAATTTTTTGCATTTTTTTCAAAGGTCACATTATTTATTACAATAATTCACCATTTGAGTCCAATTGGTTATTTGGTTTCTTTATAAATATCATTGGGTTTATGGTTTTTCAAAAGTTTGAATTTGATCTGGGCTGAAAACAAATAAGTTGTCAAAACTGCTATCTCCAGAAATTAAAATAGTAACAAAAAAAATATACAGAGGAAGTAGTTTCTGATTGTCAATATATTTGTTCAGTTTGGAGGATTAGTTCTTCAACAGACAATCATAATTTCAAAGGGCACAAACTTTGCACCTCTATCAGTCGTTCTGTTTCTCCACTCAAAAAGGTTCTTCAAACTCAATGGTAAAAACCAAGTCATTTTATTTCAGCTTCTCTTATATAAAAGATGGTTTGTCACTAAGCAACCCAGGCTTTGTGATTTTCCTTGCAATATCTAAATTTTTGTGAATTTTGTTGAAAACTAAGGAGTATCTCCCTCATGCAAAGCTCTGTCCTTAGCTGATTTTGGCTTTACATTTAGATCATATTGGGTATTTGCTCTCTATCACTTTTTTAATATCTTTGATTTTTACGGTCTTCCAGACGTTTAGATTTTATCTGCACTGAAGAGACACACTAGTAAGTTGTCGAAATGCGCATATACAGAAAATAAATTCATAGTAACTTCGGTATTTAGTAATTTATTCATTTTATATATATCAAAAGGAGCTTGAAATTCAGGATCCTACAGACACTTCAGCATTGACCTTCATCTAGAAATAATAATAGAGGTAGACTATAACTAAGTTGTTTGACAAATGCGAGGACTCACTTTTCTAATAGTCACTTAGTAGCCAGTGCTTCGATGCTGGCCCGAAAACCGATTTTATTTGAAAACATGCAATATCTAAATTTAAAAAAAATTTGTTAAAACCTAAAGAGAATCTTCCTCTTGCATAGCTTTGTTCTTAGCTCATTTTTGGCTTTCATTTTTAGATCCTATTGGTAATATGTTCTCTCAGCTTTTACATATTTCGGTTCATGGATTTCCAAATGTCTTTATTTGATCTGAACTTAAGAGACATAATTTGTCGAAATGCGTACATGTATATGCAGAAACCCAATTCACAGGAATTTTGGTATTTTGTTATTTATTACCACTGGGCCGATGCCTCTGCTGGTGGACTGTGAGTCCCAAGGGTATTCACCAACCCAGTAGCCAGTACTCCGGTTCTGGCCCGAAAATCAATGCTATTTGAAAACATGAATACGAAAATTTTATTAATACCTTGCATATTTCGGTTTATGGATTTTGAAATGTTTTGATTTGATCTACACCGAAGAGACATTAGTTGTCGAAATGCTCATATGCAGAAACCAAATTCACAGTTACTTCGGTTTTTTTTTTTTTTTGTATTTATCTTTCTCTTGTAGAGCCATCTTAAAGCACTAGCATTTAGAGTTTAAATTTCCCAACTTATTCACTTCTCAAGGACTTGTGGTCGATTAAGTGACTTCCTTTATAGATATCTGATGCTTACAAATAGTCTACCTAACCATTGGTATATTACCTATATTTCGAAGTAATCAAAATAGATGTTTCACAATATCTGGGATATCTGTTTCCAAGATGAAAACATGTTTTTTCTAAAGCGACTTCAGTTTGTTTTTTCCGTAAACCGAAGTTACTGTGAATTTAATTTTTGCATATGCGCATTTCGACAACTTATGTCTCTTCAGTTAGATAAAATCTTAACGTTTGGAAGACCATAAAATCATAGATGTTTAAAGAAAAATGATAGAGAACAAATATGCAATAAGATCTGAATGTAAAGCCAAAATCAGCTAAGCGCAGAGCTTTGCATGGGTGAGATGCTCTTGAAATGTTCAACATGGCAGGTATCTAATAGGAAGCATAAAGGAGTTGCTTACTCTACCGTTGCAGCCGATATCATCCTTGGTTTTTCAGTTGGGTCCGTGTTGTTCATTTTTTTCTGTGTCGTACTTGTTTTCTTTTTCTTTAGGACTATTCTTTTTCGGACTGATGTTTCAGTTCTAACTTACAAAAACAAATGTTATGTATCATGAGGTTCATGATGTTCAAAATATAAATTATATTATTTTTAGTTTGTCAAATCAAATTTGATATGAACAATATTCATATTCACAAAAATTATTTCAGGTATAAATCTGTCAGGAACATTGCTGGTTACATTTTTTTGGGTTGTTTTACACATTTTTTTCTTTGGAATTCGGCTCCTGACAAATCTAAGTAATTCAGAAATTTTGTTATTATCCTTATTTGCATTGGTATTATATCACATAAATGAATTTTATGTGACGGAACTTGCCACAGAAACACAGTTAACTTACTGCTGGCTTTTGCTACTTCCGGAAACATTGCAGGTGTTTATTGTTATCCTTTGTTTTAACATACTTTTAATTTGAAGTGGCTCAAAATGTCCTAATTTGCACTGAACATTTTTCTTGCACTGTTTTCCTTTTTATGAGTATCTCTTGATGAAACCTTAGAGCTGTCAATTCATTTATGAAAATAGGAAACGAAAAATCTCAAAAACTAAGAAAAATATAGAATCCACAATCGCATCGAGTGAGAAACGACATTTCTACACTAGAGATAGTTAAATTTTCAAATATTTTAAACGCGAGGCTTGCCGAGCGTTTGAAATATTTGAAAATTTAACTATCGAGAGTGTAGAAATGTCGTTTCTCACGAGATACGGTTGTGGATTTTATTTCTCTAATAATTTCAAGGATATTTTTGACAAAAACATGACCCCCCTTTTCTGATGATCCGAAATAAATGTGTTCTTTGGAAGAGACGTCATCAGGCATGGTCGCCTTTTTTCATGACGTCACAATGGTAAA
>MJUU01064666.1:35366-46903 GCA_002080025.1 Modiolus philippinarum | reverse complement strand
AAATGAAAAAATTGCCAGATGAAGAACATGTGAAATTCTGGGATAGCTTAAGAATTGATTATATGTCAAGTGAGGAGAGTGACACCGATGATGACAGCCAGCTTGTAGTTAGACCAATTCCCTGGCTGTCAACCGAATACAAAGAAGTGATTTCCAAGCTGGACAAAAAATACTTCAAGTCCATCTCTAGTCAGGGAAAGAGACTTAGATCTAAACGGAAAATAGGGAGACCTACTGAAAGGCCAATGCCACCCAAACCAAAAAATCTAGAATGGGTATTTTCTGCATAGCCCATTATACCATTCATGGATTTAATCATGTTAAATAATATTTTTACAATATTTACTATTTTATAAGGTATTTTTAGCTCACCTGGCCAAAGGCCATGTGAGCTTTTGCCATCACTCTGTATCCATCGTCTGAGCTTTTGCCATCACTCTGTATCCATCGTCCGCCTGTCCGTCCGTGTCTTAACTATATTCAAAGATCTTCTCCATTTAAACTACTGGGCCAATACTAACTTGGCCTGAATGATAACCAGGGTATGATCTTTCAAGTTTGGGACCAAAAAACATGGCCACTCTTACTAAAAATTGTCATATTTTGCAAATTACTCGAAAAGTGTTGCATATATCAAAAATCTAAATTGAATAAATATGATCAGCATGATGAGATCTACTCACCCTGCAAATTTGAAGAATATCCGATAACCCATCTTGGAGTTATTGCCCCTTTTCTGAAAAAAAACTCGGGGTTTTTTTTGTTACTTTTAGTCTTATATATTGAAAATGGTAGCAGATAGAAGTAAAGTCTAAATTACAAAAATGGTCAGCATAGTAAGATCTACATGTCCTTCAAGGCTTCTCTGTTTGAGATAGAGGTTTAATGTGGATTGCAAAAGTGTTGAGCTTTTTCAGGACTACAATTTCTACATGTGTCAAGCAGGGTCGCATCTCATCCAAAATGGCCACAACTAAGAACATAGTTTAACATATAGCACCTTATGGGAAATGCATTCAAAGATCTTCTTTGAAACCACTGAGCCAATGGGGACCAAATTTTGTCACAATAGTCCTCAGGTGGGCCCCTTTTAGTTTGTGATTTTTATGGTTGTACCTCATCCAAGATGGCCACCAGCGGGAAACATAGTTTGATATAGGGACCCTGTGGGAAATGCAATCGAAGATCTGCTCTGCTTAAACTACGCAACCAATTGGAACCAAACTTTATCATAATAGTTCCTGGATGGTCTCCTTTAAAGTTTGTGATTTTTGTCTCGCCCGCGAAGAAAGGCGCGGAAAGCGAGACATATGCGTACAAAGTATGACGGCGACGGCGGCGGCGTAAACTTTCATGTTAAGTTTTTGTGATTAGGTCATTTTCTCAGTAACTATAAATGGTAGGTCAATGATAATTGGTATGTAGGTTGGTCTTGAGTAGTACATGACAATCTGCTATATGGCTTTTGTCTGTGACCTCAATTTCACGGTCCAATGAACATGTTAAGTTTTTGTGCTTAGTTTAGTTTCTCAGTAACTATTAGTGGTAGGTCAATGATATTTAGTATATAGGTTGGTCTAAGGTAGTACATGACAGTCTGTCATATGGCTTTTGTCCTTGACCTCTATTTCACGGTCTAGTGAGCATGTTAAAGTTTAGTGATTAGGTCATTTTCTCAGTAACTATAAGTGGTAGGTCAATGATATTTGGTATATAAGTTGGTCTTGGGTAGAACATGACAGTCTGCTATATGGTTTTTGTCTGTGACTTCAATTTCACGGTCCAATAAACATGTTGAGTTTACCAGTATCTATTAATGTAAGGTCAATAATATTTGGTATTTGGGTTTGTCTTAAATGGAACATGACAGCCCGCTGTTTGGCTTTATCCCTTGACCTCATTATTTCTTAAGTATCATATATATAGACTTATATTCCAGTTTCTGATATAAGCTGTGGTATGTTCTACAGTCTTTAGAATATTTTAATAATATTTTCATTTGATTAATATATTATGTAATTATTAATTAATCCTTAATAGATTTATTTTATGTTTAGACATAATATACATTAAAGCTTGCAAGCTAATTTTTGCTAATTTTGTTGTTGATATTGATACTGCAAACTTATCATGCAATATAAATATCAACTATTTTTATTACTTAAGGGAGGTAACTACTAGTATAACAGAAAAGTTTACATTTGACTTTTAAATTTGATGGATATAACTGGTTCCTTTCTTAGATATTTTGCAATAAAATCCAAAATGGGGTTTAGCCTTCTCCAAAAAGTACCTTAAATATCAAGAAATCTGCTCTTAACTTAATTTCATCAACCATTCTATTCAATATTGTGTTATAGACGAATTTCCAATTTCTTTTTATGAATGAATATCCCCGATTGACCCAGTGTCAATCGGAGTAAATAAATTGCGTCACATAACATTGTGACATCCAAAAATCTATATCGTGACTTCAAAATTTTCCGGGAATATTCACCACTTGGAAACTCGTCTCTTGAATTCTATTGGTGATTAGTATATAATCATGCCAGATTTCCTTTGCTTCAGCATAAAGATGGATAGGCATTATATTGGTGATTATCATAGCCCAAATGTTAGTGACAGCTAAACTACCAAATAAAAATAACATGCCTGCCTATGCTTTAACTACAATAAAGGATAGCTTGCATGAATTATTTCTCTAACTATAACATCTACTCCTATTTCAAAATGGAGGTGTTAAGAATAGTGAGCATTGTTTGATGTACTTGCCCAAATGACATTTAGATAAATATTCTATATTCTTTTTTACTGCTACAGTATGAATAAAATATAGCTGAGGTGGTGCATGATTACAACAAATTCTGATACATGTACAGTTTCACAATCCGGTTTTCAAAATCTGCCAGCTGAAATCAAACTCAGCTCAAACTAAATCTTGATTTTATACCCAAAATCAAATGCTAAAATATTTAAATTGACAATATTTATTTTTATCTTTGGCTTGATTTGGCCTAAAGAAAAAATATTCTGCCTTAATTTTTGAGAACAAATTGATTTTGTTTGATATCCACTTAAGATAAAGTTTCCCCAACATTATCTGCCATCTTGAATCTGAGAAAATCCTTCCACTGATCGATGAGCAGGGAATCTAGTTTCAGATTCTTAAAAACAAACATTTTGGTTTAAGAATCCGGTTCTAGTTTCTTTGTAATCAAACACGACCTGATATTTGGGGATGGGCTATCCTTTACCAACTAATAGTTGCATTATCTTGTTCCTTTTTGTGTTATAAATTTCTGAATAAAGTAGTTTTGACTGAATATTTGATCATTTTGATAAATGACTTGTTTGTTTACTATAGTATAATTGGTTTATTGTGTATATACTTTTAATTAGTTGTGTATTACCTTTACTTGTAGTTAGTTATTTTCTTTTGCTTTATGTTTTGCTTATGTACAGTTTAATTGTTTTTGCCTGTTTCACATACTCTTAATCTGGTAAAATAGCTGTCATATTTTACAAATGTACTTTCACCTTTTTTTTACCAAAAAAAAAAATATCCATTTCACTTTATTAAGTAAACCATTCAATACTTACCAAATCATCTAAAATCTAATTTTTCCTTAATTTTAAATTTACATTATGTGCTCTAGGGGAGATAACTGAAATTGATTACAATTTAATCTTTTTTGTTATTTTAGTTCTTTTCTGTAATAAACTTTGTTATCGATTATCTTTTGATGGATTGTTTTCTATTAATAGTTAAGCATTTTTTTCTGTAGGTATTGCTTTGGTGTATTATATTTTATTTATTGTGTTCTTTGCCTTCTAATCTGTTGTGTGTTACCTTTACTTGTAGTTAATTATTTTTTTTGCCATGCATTTTTATTGCTTTTTGTTTGTTTCATGTACTCTAAATCTGGTAAAATAGCTGTCATATTTAATAAACATTTACACTTTCACATTTGTCAACCAAGAACAAACATTCAAATAATCAGTTTTACTTTTAAAAGTTAAAAATTTCATCACTTACCAAATATCAGCAAGAATTTGATTTTTTATTAAATAAAAATGTATAAATAATTCATTTTTTTAGATTTCAATCATCCTAACATTTTTTTTTAATTATTTGTGATCAAAATGATAACTGCAAAGGTAGTTTTTACATTTTGATTTATAATATAACATAGTTATTGCAGATTTATTTAAGGTTTAAAAAAATGCATTTATGCTCTAGGGGAGATAACTGCTATTGATTAAAGTTGTGTTATATAAACTTTTTAATCGGAATATTAACAGTTTATAGTTAAGTATTTTTTCTGTAATCATTACTTCAGTATAGTAACTTGTAATCTGTTGAATATTGTAGCAAGTTTTTGTTTTTGCTGTTTATTTTGCTTCTGTACAAATTAATTGTTTTTGTTTCTTTTACCAAAAATATGGTAAAATAGCTTTATATTTTATAAATGTTTATGCTTTCACATTTTTTTACCAAATAATCAATTTAAATAAAAACATTGTCACTTGTCAAATTTCAATGATAGTGGGATCTTTTTATTGAAGTGTATTTATAATTCCAAAATTAAAGTTTTCTAAGGTAATAGTAATCACCATTACAATCTTTGGATAAATTGTGATGAAAAAAAAAGACTTAACTTCCAATTTTTGAAAAAAAAAATAATTTGAGTTTAAGAACTTTAATATTATCTTATTTATGTCCAAAAGGGAGGGTTTTCAAATGTTTCTTTCAAAAGAGTTTGATAAGGAAGTTAACTACAGTTTATGATAAAACTGAGCTTATCTGTTTTATGCTCTAGGGGAGATAACTACAATTGGATGTACAGATTTCATTTATATTAATAATAACTAATGATCTGCAATTTCATGCTTTGTTGTTATTCATTCCTGTTATGAATACTCTATGATTTTTCATGCACAAGAACTGAAAAGAGACAAATTGCAATAAATCTGGAACAAGCAATAAATGAAATGAGTAAATGCACATGAGACAAAGTCTTTAAAATTTCATGCTACAACCAAGCAATGGAACAACCCTTTTAATTTGTTCTTCATCATGAAGTCACCATGAGTTAAACAACAATGATCAGTGCTCACACCACATGGCAAGTTGAAAGACTGCTCCTAGAACTGGTTTTGGAAGTCTTTGTTTCAGTTGAATTTTTTCAGAGAAATAATGATGTTAAAGTCAAAATATTTGTCCATGACTTTTAATTTGTGTATCTTTGGTTGGGATATTACCTGTATGCTGTAAACCAGTAATTGCACTCGCACTAAACATGACAGTACAATCAAATAGTTGATGGTGGTTATTAAGAGGCAGAAGCAGAAGTTTCCAAACATTTATCTATGTTTGAAATACTTTTCAGTCTTCCATCTTGGTATAACATTTGTTGACTACAACACCCTGACAAATTCAAAGATGGCACTCTGCTTCAAACAATGGTTCTGGAGTAATTTTCCTCAATTATTCTGTTTTGCAAAAATATGAAATTGTGTTATGTAATGTAGGAATACGGTTTTTCATTTTGTATACTTCATGGTTTATCACTGCAGCATTGGATCAATGCAACCCTTGCTTAGATATCACGTTACTCTGCTGTTGTGCACAAAAATCAAGGCTTCAGTGATATCACTTTTTTCCCTGTTTCCAACAAATAGTAAAAAAGGGATCTAGTGTTCATTTTCATGGTAGTCTCTTATCCGGGCACTTAACCTGTGCAGGAGGTGAAAAAGTCCATATCTCACTATATATCTAAGTAACTTCATTTATTCATTCATTTTTCAAGATATTTAAATGAAACTCGGAATATGCATTTGGAACATCAATATAAACATCATATCCGAATTTCAAGATCATAGTCATTATAACAACGAATATATTGCAATTTAAAATATCGATTTTTTACATAGATAATATCTGTAAACATAGATCGCGTCACTACCTATGTTGGGGGTGTAAGATTAAAATCGACTGATCGGATTGGTCAATTCAGCTTTGTGATGTCACACCGGATAAAAGAATAGAAGTGTTGATTATGCAAATACTTTGAATTTAAATTAATTTTAAATTTCTGGCTTATTTTAGTTTACACTAATTTACAAAAAATAAATTTGTGATTTAAAATAATGGAAATTAGAAGTTTGAATGAGTATATTGTTGATTAAACTATAGATTATTTAACTAGTTTAAACAGATTTAATAATATGAAACTTGTTATTAAATATCTAGTTTATTCAAGTTTAATATACATTAATCAAGAAGTTTATTCAAGTTTAATATACATTAATCAAGAAGTTTATTCAAGTTTAATATACATTAATCAAGAAGTTTTATTCAAGTTTATTATACATTAATCAAGAAGTTTAAACAAATTTAAACTTCACTGTAAACCAAGTGTAAACTCATGAATTTAATGTTCAAATTAAACCTACAGTAAGTGCATAATACATCAGAAGTTTTCAATTAAAATAAACACATGGTAAATTTCTAGATTTGAAGTTTAATTTGCATATAAGATGCATTTAATTTTTCGGTAAATGTATCATTTCGTACAGTGGGATGGAGTGCAAACCTAAAGTCCCCTTCGTTTTAAGGGACTTAAAACCCAAGTAACATGCGCATCTTTGTTATAAGTAAAATCAATCTCCAAAATAAAAACTTCATATTTGAAAAACTGTAGGAGGAGTTATCCGGACAAACATCGTACCCTATAAGCAATATTTTGCATAAAAAGTTCAACAATAGTATTTTCCTAAAAAAAACTTATCCAAAATCAAAATCCAAATAGCATGCACATATATGCACAATCAACCTGCAAAATAAAAACTTCCTATCTTATAAACTGAAGGAGGAGTTATTTGGACAAATGATGTACCCTATAAGCAATAATATGCATAAAAATTACAAAGTTCAACAATGTTTATTTTTCAAAAAAAATTATCATAAATCAAAATCCAGGTAGGATCCACAGCTTTTATTTATGCACAATCAACCTGCATAATAAAAACTGTAGGAGTTGTCCGGACAAATGATATACCTACTTGATGACGGACGGACGGACTGCCGGACCAATCAAAAACTATATACGCTGGGGTATAATAATAGAAGACACAGTCCCCGAGGGTATTCACCAACCAACTAGCCAGTACTTCAGTGCTGGCCCGAACACCGATTTCATTTGAAAACTGGCAAAATCAAAATTTTACAAAATTGTGTTCAAAACTAAGGAGTATTCCCTCCTGCATAGCTCAGCCCTTCACTGATTTTGGCGTTCTATTTAGATCCTATTGATGATTTGTTATCTCACAGGTTTTAAACATATTTCGGTTTGAGGATTTCCAAATGTTTTGAAATGATCTGCAATAAAGAGACGCAAGTAACTAAATAACTAAATACCGAAGTTGTCGAAATGCGCATATGCAGAAACCAAATTCACAGTAACTATGGTATTTTGTTATTTAACAAGATTTAAAAAGGACAATTCCTTCGAAATCTATATCTGGAAATTTGCAACCTAACCAAAATATTAAGTCTTAATCTTGAATTTTGTTTAAGCGCTATAATGGTACCCAAATGTATATAAAGTGAAATATAGTTTATTTTGACATTATTGTGTATTTTAAGATGGCCTTCAGAGATCAAAAACCTTAAGTGATATACTTTGGACGGCTTCATGATAATGGAAATAAATTTGCTCAAATTAAAATTGCTGAGCATGGACGGACAATATAATGCTGGAAGATTATTATATGGCTGTAGCTGACATTTCTTATATGGCCGTAGCTGACCTTATTGAGAAAACCAGTGCATTGTTTTTACACTGGTACATTTGTGTATAAATTTGAGGGCGTGGTGAAAAAGTTTTGAATGATTTTATCGCATTTATTCTCAATATTCACAATATTGATAAATGTTTTCTGATCAGGCAAAACAACAGAAAGAAGAAAGGTGAAAAGAGGGAAAAGAAAAAGAGCATGATGAAGTAAAAACCAAATCTGATGCACAGCAGTGTAAAGTGAAGAGACAAGTTGCCCATTTGGAAAAAGAAAATAATACTTTAAGAGAAGAGAAAAAAGCTTTTGAACAGGTATTTTATGGCAATCTGTTGGACAAAATTACTACCGATAAAAAAATGTAATACTTGGTAAAAATGCGACGGACGGATGGAGTGCAAACCTAAAGTCCCCTTCGTTTTAAGGGACTTAAAACCCAAGTAACATGCGCATCTTTGTTATAAGTAAAATCAATCTCCAAAATAAAAACTTCATATTTGAAAAACTGTAGGAGGAGTTATCCGGACAAACATCGTACCCTATAAGCAATATTTTGCATAAAAAGTTCAACAATAGTATTTTCCTAAAAAAAACTTATCCAAAATCAAAATCCAAATAGCATGCACATATATGCACNGGCAATCTGTTGGACAAAATTACTACCGATAGAAAACTGTAATACTTGGTAAAAATGCAGAAAAGCAAATGTGTGCTAATATGTATTTTTTGAAACATTTAGATATGGCATAAACAGGTAAATACACTAGAAGTGAACGCAAAATGCACAAGTTACAATCCAGTCACGTCAAATTAATTGCAGTACACCTTTATATATGTGTTGAAGTCTCATTAATTCTACATCCTGTAGTCATATTTCATTTCAGTGAGATCAATTGAATAAGCTCATACCCAGTAATTTTCTATCTTTTATAGAAAAATGACCTGGGCTTTATGCCTTCGCAAATCATGAGGTACATCATCAGTTGACAAAAAAAAAGCGAATAATTGAGTGAAGCAAAATCAAACTTACGTGAAAGGAAGTTTTGTTTTTATTTGATCACAGGAATTCAGGAAAAAATATTTCGTTCCTAAGAAAGGTTAAAATGAATTTTTTTTAGAAAAAAAGCAAATAATTGAGTGGAGCAAAATCAAACTTTCGTGAAAGGAAGTTTTGTTTTTATTTGATCACAGGAATTCAGGAAAAAATATTTTGTTCCCAAGAAAGGTTAAATGAATTTTTTTTTTTTAGAAAAAAAAATTCGATTGATTGATTGAATATTGTTTAACGTCTACTCAGCAAGACGAGAACAAGTTTGTTAATAAATAATCACTTTGGCGTCGGAAAGGGCCATGGGACGGGAAATTCTGACTGCCACTGGAAAGGTACGGTGAAATCGTCAAGGGCGGGGAATTTAGCCTTGTAGCCGATCACCTAAGGACCACCCCAAAAGAGCTTGCTACAAGGGTTCTTTAACGTGCAGGAAGCGTGGCGTTTCTTCCAACACGTGGACCTGAGTTTACATCCCATCCGAAAGATGGGTTGTGTATTTATCAATCCTGCACAACCACGGAATGGGTCCTATTTCTTTATCCCGGGACCCTCGGGGTCAGCCTCCGTTTAGGAGGGGTCACGCCCCGCAAGCCGGAGATACTAAGTCCTATTTCTATATCCCGGGGTTCCATCGGGGTCCTCTGGTAGTAAGACTCATACTCCAAGCTCAGAGGATGCTGCGGGCCTATTCATAAGCCGGGACCACGCACGGCGGAAAAAAAATTCGATCTCTTTTAGAAACAAAACAATACTGAAGAGAAGAAAGTTCCAGAAAATTTAATATTACCCTTTTCATTTGACAAAGAAGTACAAATCAGTAGCAAATTGAACTTAACATATGTTTAACAAGAGATAAGTTAGAATAATTGTTTTCTGAACATGTTGAATAGATATAATATTAAGTTACATACAACAACAACGATGTTAGAATAATGCCCTTACAGGAAACAGTAAATCTCTGGAATATGTCTGTACTACCAGAGACATATATTATATGTCTTTGGTACTAAATATTGAAAAAAAAGTTTATACATTTTAGACAACACGATTAAGAGCAATAATCGCAGAGCAAATAAATCTTTCTCTAAGTCTGGAGGTACACCTTGTTAGTACAAGAAAATAGAAAATACTAGTAGTATTCAAGGCCGACCAGATTATTGTTGCAAAGATAGCAAAATCATCCTTCTTTGAGTACGTCATGTTTCTAAGGCACAAACGTAAACTAGAAATTCTAAAGGAGTGTTTCAACCAACTTTTATCATTGGTATAAACAGTGAAAGCATATGTTTTTTTCTATTTTGTGAGGATGGTCACAGTACTTATGTATACACATATGTTCCTATAATAAAGATGACATTTGTATGGAAAAGAAATTTAAAAAGAGTTTTGAATGTCTATGTGTCAGGAAGAACAAAAGAATTTACGACTGATTCAGTGTTGAAAACATAAATTAGCTCTTAAAGAACAAGATTTAAAAGCAAAAGCCGTTAGTTTTTCATATATTATTTCAATATATATAACAATGAGAAGAAATGGAGTAAACGCACATGAGACAAAGTCTCTCTCTCTCTCTATATAGATTGTTTTCACTGGGAAAGAGAAGAGCTGCCTTATATTCCTTTTATTATTACTTGTGTATGATCAATTAATAAAATAACCGTTGGTTCGTTACTGTCGAGCATGTAGTTTCAATAATCTTATCAAAATATATAATATTTTTATTTCTGACAACCGAGGTAAAGCTATTGAATGAAATAGAAGTAATGAAACATCAGGTAGAAATAGCAAAAGAAATTGCATCCAGAGCAAGAGCTCGGCTATGTGAAGGAGCAAATAAGGTCAATGTTTCATTTTTGACATGACGTCAGTTTTCATATTTGAATAAAAATACAAGTGAAACACGAGTTAAAATAACTACCATTTATAATATAATTTTTTCTCACATGCCTTCAACAACGAGCAATGCCTCACAACTTGAGAAAGTTAGGATGCTTGCCAGTGCCAGTTTGAATGGAATTCATTGCTAGGTGAATAACAAGGCTACATCTGTGCATATATATCTTTTATTTCATGATGGTGAGATTGTCAACAAACAAATAAAATATGTGAGAATTAAAGTAATTTTACAAGTTTTGTCATTCCTTTGCTTGACAAAATTACTAGTAGAGCACAATTTTAACATCTAAACAATTACACGAATATCATCAAAATGATTGTAAGAAAACCTGGCAAAAATAATATCAGCCCGCTGATGAAAAAGTTTTGTTTGAAACAAATATTAGTGTGATCTGTTGAAATAATATCCGGGCATAGGTACATTTATAATTTAATAGACTGATACATATGGACATTATTTCACGGGAACCTGTTTTGGCCAACATTTCAGCACCACAACGCAGGAAGTAAAAAAATAAAAAATAAACATTTTCACGTATGTGCGAAAACAAACCAATGATGGGGAATTCGACAAGTAGTAGATTTTAGTTGACTATCAACGTATGATTAAAGTATACAAGAAACAATTATAAATGACAAATCAAGGACACAAAAAGCATCACTGAATTAATATACTTAAAGAAACTAAAATTATGATATCTATCAATCGACAATATATTTACATGGCAGGTTGTATGTATATTTATCTTTTTGGATATATGTCTTCTACGAGTAAGTGAGAAATTGTAAAACT
>MJUU01064666.1:0-30751 GCA_002080025.1 Modiolus philippinarum | reverse complement strand
ATCCAAGATGGCCGCCAGCGGGGAACATAGTTTTAACATTGGACCCTATGGGAAAACATATTCAAAGATCTTCTTCTCAGAAACTACCAGCCCAATTATAACCAAACTTAGTCACAATGGTTCTTAGATGGTCCCATCCAAAAAAGGTATCAAGCATGTCCGTACCTCATCCAAGATGGCCGCCAGCGGGCAACATAGTTTTAACATTGGACCCTATTGGAAAACACATTCAAAGATTTCTTCTCAGAAACTACCAGTCTAATTATAACCAAACTTAGTCACAATGGTCCTTAGATGGTCTCTTCCATAAAAGGTATCCGGCAGGTCCGTACCTCATCCAAGATGGCCGCCAATGGGGAACATAATTTTAACATTGGACCCTACGGAAAAGACATTCAAAGATCTTCTCGGAAACTACCAGTCCAATTATAACCAAACTTAGTCACAATGGTCCTAATGGTCCCTTCCAAAAAAGGTATCTGGCAGGTCTGTACCTAATCCAAGATGGCCGCCAGCGGGGAACATAGTTTTAACATTGGACCCTATGGGGAGGACATTCAAAGATTTTCTTGTCCGAAACTACCAGTCCAAGTATAACCAAACTTAGTCACAATGTTCCTTAGATGGTCCCTTCCAAAAAATGTATCCGGCAGGTCCGTCGTACCTCATCCAAGATGGCCGCCAGCAGGAACATAGTTTTAGCATTGGACCCTATGGAATATACATTCAAAGATCTTCTCAGAAACTACTAGTCCAATTAGAACCTCATCCCAAATTTTTGAATTTTTGTTTGAATTGTGGTCTGAATGTTTTAATTTCAGCAACATGTATTACCTTGATTATAAGGGGAACCCCTGCCCAAATTTTTTTAAAATGGTGTTCTGTTATGGGTTGTAATGAATGGTGGAGCTTTCGGTTGCCATGGAAACCAAATAAGAACACTGTATTTTTGGGGAAAAAATTATTCAGTTAAATTTTGTGTTTCCTATTGGAAATGCCTTTTATTTATGTCAGCCATGGTCCAGGTGAGCGATACAGGCTCTTGAGAGCCTCTTGTTTACTGTTGTATCAATCCGAATCTTGGTATAATATTGCCCAATATCATATTCTGTATTTTATCAATCAAAGTACAAATGTAAGTTAGAATCGAATCGTCAGTCCTTAACAGAATAGTCCAAGGACAATGACAACATCGAAAACACAAAGGACCAAAGATATCACAGAAGCACTTCACAGAGATTGATTGATTGATTGATGTTGTACGCCAACTTCAGTAATATTTCAGCTATATTGTGGTGAGAGCTGTTGAGTATTTTGAACGATTTTAATAAATACATAAAATATCAATATAAAACCATATAGCTTTATACAAGTAAAAACAAATTTGTACAATGTTATAACATAATTCGAAGAAATTTTGGTTTAACAATAACAATATTAGAAATAAGAAACTTGTTTAAAATTGATCCATTTAAATCTTACTAAATAAATTGATTGCTTTTAAATATTGAACGATTTTGTCGCCTGCGAATGGTCAGTCCTTGACAGAATAGTCCAAGGACAATAACAACATCGAAAACACAAAGGATAAAAGATATCACAGAAGCACTACACAGAGAAGACAACTGTAGACACATATACAGATGAACAACATGGAGCCATTTGAAATGCATGGGTGAGATTAATTGCATCTTGGAAATAGAGCAGTCCACAAGAGTGTGATGTCTACCGTAAAACTTTGCAGTGATAACGTAAATAAGCCAATTTGAGACCAACCGAACTCTTTCTGGGTAGTCACTGTATCGGCCACATGCCCTCAAATAACGAATGATTTGGGAAATGGAAACTCCATATGCTGGTGCTGTTGGAAATCCTAGGGTACTCCACCCCATGTTCGGTGGGGTAATATTACCCCATCCAATGTTCAGAGATTTATTGATCATCACTGAACGTGTTGTCATTGTTGTTTTATTTGAATTGATAATTTAACATACATAGATTGAGCAGTAATGGCGCGTTTATAATTCCAAAACCATAAAAAGGACATTGTAGATTATCCCTTTTAATTTTCGATGCCATTACATATATTTTGTACATTGTTGTAAATGTGCACTGTTAGTGGTCTCAAATAAAGACCTGAACTCATGTGCAAATTAAATTTTTAACTACAGATATATTTAAAAAATCACTCTCAAACCCACGACAAACACCATTTTTAACACTTTGATTGCTATTTAAACCCCAAAGCCGGCCTTTAGGGACTGAGAGTTTGCTTTTTTTTTGCTTTCATATCATAATTGAAAAGTATTCCTTCACGCACTCCAAGAACAACTATCGGAATATTTCTCATGGAGATGAAATGCACTCTTTCAAACAAACTTTTGTCAACACTTTTTAGATAAGCGTTTCAAGTTTCTACAGGGCACTATGAGACAAGTATACACGAGATCTTTTCTTTAAATTCTATATATACTAGACACAGATTTCCTATGTGGGGTTCTCGTTTATGATAAATGCAGCTCAAATAATGTACGCCGGAACTACTTTTTACACTGCGTCCGACCATGATTATCAAAACGTACAATTACAAAAGAATTTCATGAATTACTTAAAAAAATAATTGTCGAAATGTCTACCCATGTTGAAGTAGAAAGATTTGTGTTTGAAAATGAAAACAGCAATTCAAAGAGAAAAAAAATATTTAATACATGAATTGTCGAAAGCTTTTGCTAAAATTTCATATTTGTATCATTCGCCATAGCAGAGAATAATACCCAAATGGAAATCAAAGACATTCTGGGTATGAACAGTATTGCATTTTGTCTGGAGTGTTCTGAAAATGGGCCTGTACTGAGGAAATACCACAAGTTCGACTTTGTAGTCTGGACTGCGTCACCTAAAAATAATAAATGTGTGGACAGAATTTATTGCGTCACCTAAAAATGATATATGTCTGGACGGAATTATTTTGATTCTGATACTTATATATTGTCAAATCTAGTAAAATTCTACACAAAGCATATTTAGCCCTTCTACCATCCTCCTGTGTAAACATGGTAAATGTATATGTTATTTAATAATTGTCTATTCAAATGTAATATACAACGTACACGTGTGCCATTTATTGTCTTTGGCATTTCCAATTTTCAAAGTTTTCATGATGGTCTCTTATCCCAATTTGAGTAAAAATTCAATAAAATAATTGATAGATTAGCGTTCCAAACTTTGAAATGATTACCAGTTACCTAATTGATACCCATCTATGATTTTTGCATTGGGTTTAAAATTATCAATTTTTGACCATGAATGAATGTATCAGTAACAAAGTAAAATGCACTAATAAAGATGTGTATCCCTAAGATTCTGATTATCGCAAAATATTCAATAGATGATCGAACAATGCAGTCATTCAATAATGCGCACAGCGCAAAAGTGAATAACAACGTTTTTTTATCGATCACGAGTTGAATATTTTCAATAAGGAGAATCGATGATTAGTAATTGTTTTTATATATATAATCTTCTGTTTTTATTCATAATTGTTTAAACTACATTTTACATGGTATGAACTACATTTACAATGTTTATCTGCTGTGTATAACGTGGCAACCAAATTAACTAAAATAACTAAATTAAGGTAGTAGACCTGGGGTAATGGAACAAACTCCTTTTTCACGTCTTGCTATTGGATAAACCACAAGATTTAGATGGATTTTCATAAATAAAAACCAACATATGAAAATACATTCCTTTCATAAAATACTTCAAAATACACTCAATAACAAATCCAGGTTTGAATGGTATCTTAAAATATTAAATTAAATGAAAGTCAAATATTTGGCAAAGGAGGTAATTCCTTCTACTTGACGTTCAACATTAAAGTACAATTAAGACATTATTTGCAGATTTCTTAACATCATGAAAAAAAATACGGTGAATTCATTTATAAATTTTGTTACAGGGACTTTTTTAAATAGATTTTATTCCAAGTCATACATATCTGTGAAGGATCTTTAGTTTCCCATTTTTGTTGTTGAAAATTGAATTAAACGTTTTTTATCTAGAGGAAACTAAATGAGGCTGTGTTGTCAGCAATGTTTTGATAACTAAAAGTAATATCTTTGTATTGAAAATCGACACTGTATGCCTGCCTTTGGTCATTTTTTTCTTTTACGTATATCTACAATTTCTTTAAATAAGTTTAGCAATATATGATTAATTAATGCAGATTCTTATATATATACTGCACAGTAGTATATCTATGCATCATGTTTTTTTTTCTTAACAGAATTGAATACTCCTCAGATAGAGGTGTTTCTGCGATCTGTAGATCAAAGGTCTTACAGTGAACCTTTTCAATTTTTCCCTTACAGTATATCAGAACATATTTGTTTCATGTTGCAGCAGTTTATTCAAATGTGGCTTGATGTTGTCCACAGGTAGAGATTAGGTTTACTGGTCATTCTTATAAAAGATGAATGTTCCCATTAATTCTTTGCCAAACATGGATGACAATTGCTACCAACTTTCTCTACAGTCTTGTCAAGGAAGTCAATGCCTTGAAAACCATATGCCACTATTTGGAAGAAAGGCAGAAAATGAAAGGAAACTATTATATGCTTACTAATGCATCGATTAGCACAGCTGTGATAATTGAGGAGGATGCTAAGGTTTAGTATATATTGTAAATTAATGTCTTGATGTAATATCAAAAATGATTTTACTTGCATTTCCTATACAATCATTAAATGAACAAGCAAATTTGCTCTCAATGATATTTTGAACAACAGGGTAGTTTTTTTCTTTCCATGTCACAATTTGTTGTATTGTTGCCTTTGCTTACCCTTTTCCCTTTCTCTAAGAGGCCTTTTGAGTATGCTAAACAAAAGTAATACATGTTTTACAAGGACCTATTCCTGACCTTTACAAGCGATATACTGATGACGTTTTGGGGGCATCAACAGATTCGGAGCAAGAATTGAAATCATTTATTGATTTCGTATCCTCCTATCATCCCGCCATCAAATATACCTCTACCATCAGCGATTCGGAGCTTTCTTTCCTCGATATAACATGCAAAATTCAGGACAATGCCATCAGTACTTCAGTATTTTATAAACCCACTGATGCGCATTGTTATCTCAACTACAATTCATGTCATCCCTTGTCCTGCAAAAATGCCATCCCGAAGTCTTAATTTTTGAGACTTCGTCGCCTCTGCAGTGATGATACTGATTTCAGGGTCCAATGTGAGAAAATGTACTCTTTCTTCTTAAGACGACAGTACCCAAGACCCGTTCTAGACAGGGCTCTGGACTCAGTCTCTTAAACAAAACAGGACCAATACACTGAGACCTAAAGTCAACAAGACAAATGGTGATCGTGTTCCTCTGGTGCTTGACTACCATCCGCACAATGTTGCCATCCGGAAAATCCTCTTGAAGAATTTCAAATCCATTGTCCTTGCAGACACTGAAATGGCTGAGATCTTTGAATCCACACCTACTTCAGCATTTCGAAAAGGTAAAAGTTTGAGGCAACATTTAGTCAGCAGCTCGTTTAAATCCAAGAGAAACATCTCTAAAGCTGACTACAGGGGAACTAGAAAGTGCAATGGGTCCAGATGTAATACTTGTCCCTGTACATGGGAAACCACTGAAGTACGGGCCCAATAACGTATTCGCCATCCAAAACGGATTCACCTGCATTACCGAGAATGTAATCTATGCGATTCAGTGCATTAGCTGTGGTAAACTATATGTTGGCGAAACGTGTCTCCGACTGGGTGACCGTTTTGTGGAACATCCGCGCTCCTTTAGAAACAACAGTGACTGCCCAGTCGGTAACCACTTCACAGCATCTCGGATATGCGGGTGACTGTCCTTCTGAAAACCGACGGAACCATGAATCACCTTATTTTCATATTTGTTTTAATTATGATTTTTTTCACATTTTGTTTTTAAAACTTTTGTCTTTCATATTCATTTTTCACTAAATTTCCTGCCATTACCCATTTTTGTTTCACGACCCCACCATTTCAATCATCTTCTTGTGAATGTGTTCAAGATTGGCTAGATTTATCAAATGTCTCGGCTCGCTGCACACCTATCCAATATAGGTTTTTAATTTCTCCATTTCTTCCAGCGTGTTTACACGTGTTTTTTTAATATTTTTACTTTACCCTTGAAAAAGATTGATTGATTGATTAGTTAGAGTTTAACGTCCAATGAGCAATATTTCAGCTATATCAGGACGAGAACAAGTTAATCAATTCAAAACAACTGCAAGCAAAAGAAGAAAGAAATATAGGTGGAAGGGACAACCGGGGTAACGACTTTTGATTGCCACTTGAAAAGGGGAGAAATGGGTAGGGGCAGGAAATTTAGCCTTCCATGCGACACCCAGTGCGTCTGCTCTCTTTAGAGAAATATAGAAGGGGTCTTTATACTGCATGGAGCGTGGCGTTTCTCCATACAGTTTGGCTACAATGGTTCGCGGTCAGGCTTTCCGTATTATGACCTGACTACCCCGCATAGACAGGGCATTCCCCTATCCACCAACTGGGGACGCGCCCGGCAGCTCTGTAGCCGAAGCCCCTGAAAACCGCCCTTGAAAAAGACATTACATGTCGAAATATTGGGCTGTTTTACCCCTTTTTTATCTTTTAAATTCAGATGTCTTTTTATATTTGTTTTTATTTTGACTGTGCCCAATTTAGGTGGTTAACCACTCTTTGAATATTGTATTAATACATGTTTTCACTTGCACATGCAACTAAAGTATTATTATAACTCTTTCCTCCATCTCACGGCTTATCCAACTATCACTTCTTTATAAGTACACCCAAGTAATTTTCTACTCAACTATACCACAAAGAATAGGATTGATTCATCAGATACTTTTACGCCAAGTGAGCAACATTTCAGCTAAATCAGGATGAGAACGAGTTATTCAACATTACAATTGGAAGAACGAAGGGACAACGCGGGTAACGATTTTTGAATGCCACTGGGAAACTGGATGAATGGACAGGGGCAGGAAATTCATTCTTCTACACGACCCCCCTTTTTGAAAGGCTTCTTTATATTTTATTGAGCTTGGCGTTTCTCCAAACAGTATGTTTTCTATCCCCCAGAGACATGGTATTCCCCTATCCTGAACCGGGGGACGCGCCCTTCAAATTTGTAAAATGAGCCACTGAAACCCGATTGAAGTGCCGGGAAGTGGGATGTCATTATCATCATCACTATCATTCTCTGTCCACATCACTTATTACATCTGAAGTGAATTGGAATACTGCTTGTTTGAATTACAAAAACAGGAAATCAGCAAACACCTACAATGGCCAGGAACTACAATCACAAGCCACAATCTACAAGTAAACTGCACCAGAAAAACAATAATGAAAACAAGAGACAAACATAAATAACGATAGGAACTGAAGGATGATAGGATGAAGAATTGTTGGAGAATGGATTCTTAATCTTTTTCTCAAGCACCTCTCAACTAAAATATTGCAACAAGCAATGAGATATCCTTACAAATTTGAGTTCCAGTTACATTTGTTAAATGAAATCTGTGTCTGAATGATACCTTAATCCATTGGTGGGCGTTTGACGTATACTACTGCTATAAAAAAAATAATGTTTACATTCTGATCAATTTTTGGGTGACGGGGAGCATTAGCCAGGAAGAGCTGAAATTATATTTTACTAATTTAACATTTTCATCTATTCTTTCACGTAGAACGATATCATTCAGGCTTTTTTATTTGCAATCACTAATGGGGTTATTTCTTCTGGAGTCATACTGGCGCAAAGTAACACTGACGGTAATTCTTTCTTTTATCGCTTCCAACGTTCACACTCGGGTCAGTCTTAATTGATTAGCGTTTCTTATAGTAAAATGTCAAATCTACAGGCAACAAGAGATAATATGGCGTCGGCACCAAGACAATTAATGGAATTTGCATGTTTGACACTGGCGTTTCAAATGGTGGCAAGGGACTAAAAACATATTAGAAGAGAACAAAAGCTTGAAATCGGCGGTGGGTATTGACACTAAAAGAAGATTGAGATCGGCGATAGTATTGTCACCTAGCCTTTTTGTGAAACATTTATATAAAGGAAATAAGTTTTGAGACTTCAAATTCCGAACCTTATAGTTTTAAGCATTGTCAAACCATGCATGAAACAACGGCAGTAGAATACCGAAGGAACAAAGGAGTGAAATTTACAAAAATCGATTGATTGATTGATTAAATATTGTTTAACGTCTACTCAGCAATATTTCAGCTATATCAAGACAAAAACAAGTTTGTTAATAAATAATCACTTTGGGGTATGGAAAGGGCAATGGGACGGGAAATTCTGACTGCCACTGGAAAAGTAGAGTGAAAACGTCAAGGGCGTGGAATTTAGCCTTGTAGCCGATCACCTACGGACCACCCCAAAAAGAGCTTGCTACAAGGGTTCTTTAACGTGCAGGAAGCGTGGCATTTCTTCCAACACGTGGACCTGAGTTTACATCCAATCCGAAAGATGGGTTGTGTATTTATTAATCCCGCACAACCACGGAATGGGTCGTATTTCTATATCCCGGAACCCTCGGGGTCAGCCTCCGTTTAGGAGGGGTCACACCCCGCAAGCCGGAGATACTAGGTCATATTTCTATATCCCGGGGTTCCCTCGGGGTCCTCTGTTAGGAAGACTCATACTCCAAGGTCAGAGGATGCTGCGGGCCTATATATAAGCCGGGACCTACAAAAATCGACGTCCAAAGGCATGGCCAAAACGAGAACACAGAAAACAATGACGCCAGACACAAAACAACGACGCTAGACAAACACAAAGCACAGAAACGGAAATCACAACATTCAAAATAAAGCACTCACAGTGTGAACTCCATTGAAACTGAGAGTGACATCAGGTGCTCCGGAAGGGTAAACATGTCCTGCTCTGTTAACAGCACCCGTCACACTGTGAGTGGGTCAATCCAGGAAAATGTTTTCTGCCCTGAAACACCTCATGGATGGCTTTTACAACCTAAAGAATTAGCTGTTACTGGTGAAACCAGATCTTTCACTGGAACACCTGTATTGCTTTCTTTAAAACGTTAGTACACATAAAGGATGAGGAATTTCCTTATACCGTTACCTAAAGAGCTTGAATTTGATATATTGTTTACTGTCAGTGATTGTCATCCTATCAGGGCCTTATTGCTTAATTGCGTATATTCTACATGTTTTCTTAATACTAGATCATTGAGCACTGACTTAATCTGGCGAGAGCAAGTTGAATCCAAATACATTATAGGTGAATACATTATAGGTGTCCGAGGAATCTCCATTATACTACTGGGAGACTAGTACAAAAGTGCTTGCACTTGGCATTCGTTGTTCAGATATAATGTGACAATTTGTTTAAGTTATTTTCCTGAAGTCTTTATCCGCCCCCACACGAACGCGCTTTTCCGTCACACAGATTTTAAAATGTATTTGGATGCGTTTATATATATTTGGATACAAGTCACATCCTAAATTTAGCACATTAAAATACATGATACTAAAGACGTACGGCCCCTTTCTTATAATTTTTTTAACTCTCCGTAATACTTTTGCTGTTGGCATAAACCGACAAAACTTTTTTGCCCGAACTTCGGCACATTTTTTTTTGTAAGTGTGAAATCTTATTTTTCATGGGATTTTTCTTTTGTATTCCTCTTTAGGTAACATTTGTAGTATAATGACGTAGTTAACGTTTCTCTTAACATTTCTGCGCTAAAAGGGCGAAAATTGCAGTTGTTGTTACTTTGTTTAACGATTTCAATTGGATTATATTTTTTTTTGGATTTTCTCTTGAAGCAAGCATTTAGTTGGAAGTCATCAGATTTTCGTAGCTTGTTTCTGCACAGTAAGGGATCAAAATGACTGATTTTATTTTCCCTTGTTTGCGTCAAGCTCCTTATTTTTCCATCAAATAAACTGTTTCAACCACATTCTTAAAATCTTCAAAATTCAGTGGTCGACATGCTGCGGTCATACAACACCGCGCTGGGCGTAGCCCTTTATTGTAAAAAGATAAAGCAATGAAAAAATAAGAGAGGAAAGGACGTAAGGGTAAGGCCAAATCAATATTTTTGGAGAAAGACAGAAAACACAAACCAGATAAAATGAGTCGTACAAAAAGTATTCGGTCACTGAGTTTTTATACGACCGCAAAAATTTTTGCGGTCGTATATTGGTATGGTGCTGTCGTTGTCGTCGTCTGTAGACACTTTAGTTTTTGGTCAATAACTTTAGTTCAGTAGATCAATCCTGAGGAAATTTTAACATAATGTTCTTTGGTACAAAAGGAAAGCTTGGCTTAGTTTTGGTCATTGTGGCCCCACCCGTCTTTAAAAATAGGGGGTCAAAAAGGGTTAAATTGGGTGTTTTCACATGTTTGTCTGTAGAATCTTTACTATTAATCGGATTTTGATGGGGTTTCTTTCAGTGTGCTCCGAAGGAAATTTCAAATCTGGAATATGCCAACGGATTTCACGTGGCATGTACCGCTCACGAGATAAATGGGGCCCAACAGGGGCAAATCTATACGGGCCCAACAGGGGCAAATCTCCAAAAAAAAAAAAAAAAAAATTAAGTCCGATTTTGATGCAAGTTTTTTAATGGATTCCTTGTGAAAAATTTATATGGCGCTCAGCTATTAGATTTTTGATAACTTGTTTCTTTTCCCAGCTATGAGGGGCCGAACGGGGCCAAAATTGCAAATTTGCAGATTATGTTGAATTTTTATTTTTCATCGGATTTCGATGGGATTTTTTTCTTTGGATTCCTCTTGATCTATGCTTTCAGTAATGGTTTTTTTGTAGGCCATACCGTTTCCGAGCTACAAGGGGTCAAGGGGCCAAAAATGCAATTAATCTAAATATGTCAAATCATTATTTTTCATCGGATTTCAATGGGATTTTTTCTTTGGATTCTTCTTGATCTAAGCTTTCAGATGTATAGCAACAGATTTGGCGTGGCTCTTACCGTTTCCGAGCTACATGGGGTCAAAGGGGCCGAAATTGCAATTTTTCTAAATATGTCATATCTATATTTTTCATCAGATTTCGATGGATTTGTTTTCTTTGAATTTCTATGGATGTAAAGTTTTAGTTGATAGTGCATATTTTGCATAGCTCTTACGTTTTTTTCATCAGTAAGTGATCAAAAAGGTTGAATTTTTCCCTATTTTGTTTCTAGCTAATAACTGTGTCAAGCTTCTTTTTGTGTCCATCTGATTATTTTGTCAAGCTCTTTACTGTGTCCACATTCACTTTAAACTACTTTTGTTGAAATTTCAGTGGTCGACATGCTGCGGTCGTATCATGCTGCGCTCGGCGTAGCCCTTTATTTCAAAATTATTGTGAAGCCATTTTTCATCCGATTTTGATATAGTTTTCACTGTTAATTAGATAATTTCATGTAGTTTTTATGGATAATTTAGAATTGATTTTATAAGTTGTAGTTTTAAAGCTTTAATCATTTAAACAGAAAGTAAAATTTTTGTTGTGGAAAATCCTTCTTTGTGCAAGTCACATTTTTATTTTATTTTTAAATCATCCGTTCTCTGAATTGAAAATTTAGAAAATTATCCACATAAAAACTGAAAATTGATTCAATTCTCTTTTTTATGGTGCAAATTTTAAAGAAATCAGATAAGAAATGGCTTCATAATAATTTTTTGAAAAAAAATGTGATTTTACATAGAATATATAGCGAAAAAAGATTGATTGATTGATTGAATATTGTTTAACGTCTACTCAGCAATATTTCAGCTATATCAAGACGAGAACAAGTTTGTTGATAAATAATCACTTTGGGGTATGGAAATGGCCATGG
The DNA here is from genome assembly GCA_002080025.1 of Modiolus philippinarum. Taxonomy (NCBI): domain Eukaryota; kingdom Metazoa; phylum Mollusca; class Bivalvia; order Mytilida; family Modiolidae; genus Modiolus; species Modiolus philippinarum. The sequence continues at coordinate 18,867 of MJUU01064666.1, read as the reverse complement.
GACGTGAAATTCTGACTGCCACTGGAAAAGTAGGGTGAAATCGTCAAGGGCGGGGAATTTAGCCTTGTAGCCGATCACCTACGGACCACCCCAAAAGGAGCTTGCTACAAGGGTTCTTTAACGTGCAGGAAGCGTGGCATTTCTTCCAACACGTGGACCTGAGTTTACATCCCATCCGAAAGATGGGTTGTGTATTTATTAATCCCGCACAACCACGGAATGGGTCCTATTTCTATATCCCGGGACCCTCGGGGTCAGCCTCCGTTTAGGAGGGGTCACACCCCGCAAGCCGGAGATACTGGGTCCTATTTCTATATCCCGGGGTTCCCTCGGGGTGCGAAAAAAGAGAGTGACCGAATACTTTTTGTACGTCTCTGTAGATGAAACAAGAGACAGGCTAAAGGAAAGCAAGGTATCGGAGGAAACAGGATTCAGTCTAAAGAGTCAAGCAAAATCTAATTCTTTGAAAGAAGACAGAAAACGCAAAGAAGATAAAATGATGCCATTAGTTGAAAAAAAAACAAGAGACAGGCTAAAGGAAAGCAATAGAAAAGTAGATTAAATCTGGAGAGTCAAGCCAAATCTTATGCTTTTGAAAAGATACAAATGTCAAATTCATCCATAGTGATGGTTAGATATATAATATGGGATCCTATTAAAAGAAAAAATCAGGAAGTTGTCGATTTGTACCTTGTATCACAATATCACAATTGCTATAGGTTGGCATTATGAAACGTGAATTTTTGCTTGTTCTAGGAATGCTTAATGTTGTATGCTTATGTTGACACCATTTAACCACAACAACTGAAACTCAATAAGGCAAACAATGATTCTAAATACTGCCCTTTTCTGGATCTAAGTATCACCATTGACTCTGGTAAAATAAAAACTAAAGTTTATGATAAAAGGGATGACTTTGATTTTACAATTACTAATTTCCCCTTTCTTGACGGCGACGTTCCCCTAGCTCCATCCTACGGGGTGTATATATCCCAACTTGTACGATTCGCTCGCATTTGTTCCACCCTTGATGATTTTAATGGGCGTAACCTTACTCTCACATCCAAACTTTTACAACAAGGTTACAGATTTCATAAATTATTAAATACTTTTAAGAAGTTTTACAGAAGATATGAACATTTGATATCTAGATATGACGTGACTCGGAAACAGCTAATAACAAAGGGCATTTCTCATCCTCGATTGTTGAAAAATGTCAAAAACTGATAATCCAGAAAAACTGGGACGTAACTTACATTCTTTACGTAATAGTGGATATCGACGAGATATTCTGAACAAATCCGTTAAATTGGCTTTGGATTCCAGTGACCTGAAGACTTTACATATATACTGGCCTCTCACTGATACTGCCGATGTCTGCTGAAATACATGAAGACTCTTTACCAAACCCTTCGGGAAGTTTTGAGTTTGATTTTTCTTCCGTAGTGCGACAGTGTCTTACCAGCAGACTAGATTCCTTGAGCTAGCCGGCAGTTTAGCGGCGAGCACTCTTTGACCCTTCTTTCAAAATTACGTTTTGTCTTATGCTTTTTCTGTTCCAAGATAGTGGTCATTGAGTTAGTAGTCTACCTGTATTGGTTTTTATTCGCGTGTTTATGATACTATAGGGAAACGGGATAGAGAAAGGGGGGTTTGGGTGCCCATAAACCGGTTTAACCCTACCACTGGCTTTTGCTGGTGCCGGTACCAAGTCCGGCTATCCCGAGTTCCTATCGTTATTTATGTTTGTCTCTTGTTTTCATTATTGTTTTTCTGGTGCAGTTTGCTTGTAAATTGTGGCATGTGATTGTAGTTCCTGGCCATTGTAGGTGTTTGCTGTTTTCCTGTTTTTGTAATTGTATCTGTACTAATATTACAATGAGTGGAGCATCGGCGTATAAGAACAGTTTTATTCTATCAGGTCGCCAAAATTATATGACATTATCGAAAGTACCATTGATTGTCCTAAATATACTGATTTTAGCATTGATGTATACTCAAAACAATATCTATCAAATGATAAATAATGCATAAATTTACTCTTTTGATAATGATTTCAAACAAAGCTAGTGTATATTTAGCAATTGCAATATAATCAGTTTGTAGCCTTAGTAATAAAAATCAATTTCTCTTGGCAAATGCATCACTCAACAGCTTTGCAAAAAAAAAAAAGAAGAAACAAAAACATGCACACATTAAATAGATATAAATTTACATGTCCTCTTAAAGGTCACGGTATGCAGATAGAATGTATTCAGAAAATACATATAAAGTACACTGAAACATTGCACTTACCCTAGCTTTAAGTAGGAATTCTACCCAGTTTCAAGAAGATAAAAATTAAAATACATCCGTTAAGTGATGAATTTCATACTTTAGAAAACATGCAGGAAATATTCATTGGGCTCAATACAAAAGCTTAATCTGAATTTTAGGAAACTACCTAAAAACACGCCAATAACTTCAGACATTATTACAGACTCGTCATCCAATGAAAATATATTCAGACAGAACACTACAAATTAAGGGGATTTTTTGTTGCATAATATTTTACGAAAGGATATGGAGTAAATGAACATGAGACCATAACACATAAGTTAACTCCAACTGCAACAATTTAAATGAGCTGTATGGCCATTTCGGAAATTTATTCGTCATCAGCAGCACTAGAACCCAAACAAAGGAAATCCATAATTTCAAAAAATGTTTAAAATGCATTAAACCAAACGAAATCCGAATAACCAATATGACCAAATATAGCTAAGGACATAACTACGATGGAGGGAGTTAATCCTTCGGTTTTAGAATTTACATTGTCGAGTCTGATCAAAAGCTTGAATGTCTGAAAGAATATTGAGAATCTATATCTTCCCGTGCCTGGACCTGGTCAAGCATCGCATTTATACAACACATGACTGATTAGGTAAGACTTGCAGCAGGTATCAAAACATTTGAGCGTTTCAAGACAAAAATGACAAAAGATAGCGAACGTGTGAACAGTGCCTTACAGAAGGTTTGTGGTCACTTTCGAAATTTATAAAAGAATTGGACGAATATTTGCATACAGAGGAAAATCAATTATCTATGGCATCTGTCCAACAAGAGCATCTGAGTTTCAAAGAGGAATATTAACATTTAGAAGTACCGCTAGCGATATGGTCTTAATGGACTCTAAAATGGACCGCCGTGCGCGGTCCCGGCTGAAGAATAGGCCCGCAGCATCCTCTGAGCTTGGAGTATGAGCCATCCTAACAGAGGACCCCGAGGGAACCCCGGGATATAGAAATAGGACCCAGTATCTCCGGCTTGCGGGGTGTGACACCTCCTAAACGGAGGCTGACCCCGAGGGTCCCGGGATATAGAAAAAGGACCCATTCCGTGGTTGTGCGGGATTAATAAATACACAACCCATCTTTCGGATGGGATGTAAACTCAGGTCCACGTGTTGGAAGAAATGCCACGCTTCCTGCACGTTAAAGAACCCTTGTAGCAAGCTCCTTTTGGGGTGGTCCGTAGGTGATCGGCTACAAGGCTAAATTCCCCGCCCTTGACGATTTCACCCTACTTTTCCAGTGGCAGTCAGAATTTCCCGTCCCATGGCCATTTCCATACCCCAAAGTGATTATTTATCAACAAACTTGTTCTCGTCTTGATATAGCTGAAATATTGCTGTGTAGACGTTAAACAATATTCAATCAATCTAAAATGGATTCAAGAGCAAAGGAAGAAACATGTGGAAAAGGTACACAATTTTAATTTGATTGAAAATTTTCAGATTGAAAATGTGTTTCACAATGACGAGGAAATAATGAAATCTATATCATCTGTAAGATCCATCAAGGTAGGACAACGTACAAACGTATTAAATGTCGAAGAAAACATCCTTGATGAAATTTGGAGCAAAGCTGAAACTTTGAAATAAAAAAAAAATAAAAAAGAATTTTCATTTATTAATATTTCAGGGTATCCAGTATCAAGAGAGTTTTAAGCCTGTCAAACTCGAAAACTTGACATTTTGTCGAAACAAATCCCCCCCCCCCAAAAAAAACACACACAAAAAAAAAAACAAGTAACATAATATGTCAATGAAGAAAAGATATTAGGAAAACATTTACAATGGCCAAAAATAACAATCACATGCCACGACCTCACGTCTATAAAGTTCACAAAATCTGTCATCACGCACTAGCTTGTAGCGATCTGTCAGAGCCCTGACAGACTTGTTCGTCAACTGCCGCATTTTTTTTATATCCATTGTTGTCGTAATTATTATGGTGTCAGGATTTATGCTAACCTAGTTCATCTATTGATCTTTTCAATTGTTATGCCAGTATTCAACCTATTTTTATTGTAAAGGCATGATTTTCATATTTTGAAACTCGTGTTGTTTACCTCTGTTATTACTTCCGTTCTAGATACCCATGATCCTTTGCGTCATAAGTATTTTAGCGGCAGATTTCGAATGTATGAATATTTCATACAGGTGTTCAGATTCTAATGTATTAAAGTATTTTGTGATGAAATAATTACTGAAAGTTGTATATTTTTACTCTTTAGTATTATTTATTGTATATATGTTTATATACACAGTGTTAGTAATATTTTTACTGGTGCCGCCGGGATTTATTTTCTTGGCGACTCCAGAGTTGGATTCCAGTCGGGAAGAAAGTATGCGCGGTCCCGGCAGTTTTCTGAAGTATATAAACTGTGCGCGAAGTATTTGCAAGGCCTTCCTCAGAATAGTTTTCGTTTAGACTGCGCTTAAAACTATTTTTATATTTACGGAACCAGACGTTGGAAATAACATTTCCATAGGTAAGTTTTTTTGCAACATGTTTCATTTTTCACATTTTAAAGTCTTTTTGGAAAGTATTTTTGAGAGTTAAAGTAATATTTTTCCATTTTTGTTTTAGTTTGATACTTCCGGAATATTTGTTATGGAGTCAAAGACGAAGCTTTAAGCATTTAAGTTCAACTTTCGCTAACTTGAGATTTTCCGAAGTTTACACAAGTTATTCTTGTGTATTCGGATATTTTTTTTTGTAAGTTTGTCACAGAACTCTACAGCGGTATTCATTGTAGTCTGTGTTTCTTATTTTTATGCATTTTCGTTAAGTAAGGATACAGATTACGGGTTTACCATTCTAATGGTTATTTACCTTTAGATAAAATCCCGGTTTATCTGGTTTCCATTTTTTTTCTGCAGTATTTATTTTCGGAAGGACACATAGGCATTTTGTTGACATTAGCACTTTGGAATAGGAGAGTTAGGAATACCATTTTTTTATATGTTGCTATAATAAAGTATTACATTATGCCAGGCCGCACATGCCACAACACACATTTTCCTTGTTACTTGTTAGGTGCTAGTATTTTTGCATAGGGAGGATATAAGGTTCCTGACACTCTAACTTTGCAGTATATTCAAAGTTGGTCAGTGTAAAGTTCAATCATTATCGTTTCTCTTAGGTAATCACTGACGCTTCAGTCCAGTCAAAATATGGACTGGTTAGTGTAAAAGTTCGTGACTTCTTTAATTTAAGTAAGCCCGTATTTCAACACCAAATATTATTAAAATCAACTATACATACATAAGTACGTTTTTACCTGAAGTTCTGCTTACGGATTTCGTAAACGGTTCAGGTTAGTTTTGTCTGTTGCAAACGGTCAAGTCAAAGTAATTTTACACACAAAGAGACACACTTAGATATTACAATGTTTAGTATTTATGGTTAGTAATTAACTTAGTTTCTGACATACTCGGTGGTTGAATACTGGTGTTGTTAATCTATTTATTCAAATTGTAAACTGTTACTTATTTATTGCACTGAAACAATACAAGTTGTTGACTAAAAGAATCTTAATTATTTGGATACAGAGATCGCCATGTCCGGTCCCCCCTCCAAGGCAACGTAGTTTCCGCAACCCTGTGGAGTTTTGGATATTCGCGGAAACCACACTATTTTCTTATAACAGTGGTTACCAGTCGATTATCTCACGAGAGGGTGCAGTGTACTTAGTTTTGTCCACACAAGACCTTATCCGATCGTTTGATATTCAGCCTTAGTTTTACTCGTACTTTGGTCTAACCAATTCCCTCAGTTACTGAAGGTGGGGCTACTACTAGACAGTGAGAGAATAGACCTGAGTACTAGTAACTCGCTATCCCATTTCGCCCTTCTTGACGTTGGTTTGAAGGTTAAGTTAGATCTACACACATACACTTTACGATCTTCTTGTTATACCATGACCCAAGCATTTCCAATTTAATTAATTGATATCAAATAGAGGGTATTTGTCGCATCTCAGTTTTTATTTTACTGGATTCATGATAAGAACCCAGGATACATTTTCTGGTATCAGATTTTATATAGTGTCCGGTGCACTTCAATCACCGGTGGTATTTATCAGGGGTATCAACAATCACCTGGCCCGCTACACATTTGTGGTGGCAACGTGGTGGGCTCATTTCCAGGGTGAAGTGATCCAGTGATACGAACCAAGCTTCAAGGATGGATAAAGGAAAAGACCGCTTCCCGGCACCTGAATCGGTTTTCAGGGGCTTCGGCTACAGAGCTGCCGGGCGCGTCCCCAGGTGGTGGATAGGGGAATGCCCTGTCTATGCGGGGTAGTCAGGTCATAATACGGAAAGCCTGACCGCGAACCATTGTAGCCAAACTGTGTGGAGAAACGCCACGCTCCATGCAGTATAAAGACCCCTTCTATATTTCCCTAAAGAGAGCAGACGCACTGGGTGTCGTATGGAAGGCTAAATTTCCTGCCCCTACCCATTTCTCCAATTTTCCAGTGGCAGTCAAAAGTCGTTGTCCAGGTTGTCCCTTCCACCTTAATTTCTTTCTTCTGATACTTTCAATTTTTTGAATTGATTAACTTGTTCTCGTCCTGATATAGCTGAAATATTGCTCATTGGACGTTAAACTCTAACTAATCAATCAATCAAAATTACAAGAGATATTAAAGAAATGGAAACAGACATGGATTCAACATGTGCTGATAATGACCCTTTTGATGAATCTGATGTATACGAAATTCACGAGCGGGACGAGAGAAGCAGTCAGTCTGATTGATTGATTGAATGAATATTGTTTAACGTCTACTCAGCAATATTTCAGCTATATCAAGACGAGAACAAGTTTGTTGATAAATAATCACTTTGGGGTATGGAAATGGCCATGGGACGGGAAATTCTGACTGCCACTGGAAAAGTAGGGTGAAATCGTCAAGGGCGGGGAATTTAGCCTTGTAGCCGATCACCTACGGACCACCCCAAAAGAGCTTGCTACAAGGGTTCTTTAACGTGCAGGAAGCGTGGCATTTCTTCCAACACGTGGACCTGAGTTTACATCCCATCCGAAAGATGGGTTGTGTTTTTATTAATCCCGCACAACCACGGAATGGGTCCTATTTCTATATCCCGGGGTTCCCTCGGGGTCCTCTGTTAGGATGGCTCATACTCCAAGCTCAGAGGATGCTGCGGGCCTATTCTTCAGCCGAGACCGCGCACGGCGGCAGTCAGTCTGAAATGGACCATAATGAAATTACAGTTTTGCCAGGCACAAATAAAGTCGCAAACCGACTAGTAACTCCCATACAACCCAGGAGAAGTCAAAGGTTAATGCAGAAAAGACAATTTGGGAGGGCTGAAGGTGACAAGGATAAAATATACAGCGGTCATGAAGAAGAGCTAGCTGCAACACAGGGTGACACAGCAGGTGTATATGGTACAATCAAGTCTGCGGTACAAGACATGACCAATCAAGTGGTAGTTGCCATACAAACAGCCTTTAAGTCTACTGAATCAACAGGCAGTTAGTACAGTAAGAAATGATGATAACGGTCGTGGGGCCTCAAGTTCAAGACCTGCAGTTAAAGGCTCTGGAAGAAATAGCATTTCTAGACAACGCAAACCTCAGAAAATGCCATACCACAGGTCCATTTCTGTTTATGACGACAGTTGTTCAGATGAAAGCAACGTTGAAAGTAGCGACGAGGGCGACGTAAACAGAGACATTTTTCCCCAGAAGAAAAAATTTACATTCAGTAAAAATTCCCGTTTTTACGGGCGATGAAAAATGGGAAGTATGGTATCATAGATTCGAGGCTGTCGCTCGCCTCAAAAACTTAGACGACGATGACAGATTACAAGCATTATTGCCGAGGCTGCAGGGCGAGGCCGGAAATTTTGTATTTGACCAATAACCCACAAAAACCACACGCAATTATGGAAAGTTAATATTAGAAATGAAAAACCGCTTTGGGGTTTTAGAAAACCCAGGAATGTACAAACTGCAGTTTAATAGACGAAAACAGAACCCCGGTGAAGCCCCAGAAAAGTATGCTGCAGATTTGAAAATAATGTATGACAAAGCATATAAGGGTAGGGACAACAGAACTAGGCAGGAAGATGTACTGCAAAAGTTCTTATTAGGCTTGTATGACTACAAAGCCAGAATTCTTTGAATTGTATAAAGACCCGGTAACTATTGAGGAAGCTGTTCAAGAGGTCATACGGTACCAGAAAACTATCAAAAACCCAAACGAGGAGGACTCTTTCCAAAGAAAGGCAGTGAGACAATTGAATAAAAATAACAAAGTCCAAAGACAAACCGCAATATACAAAGCCGCGAAACGAGCAAAGAATCATTTTTAAAATTAGACCAGGTACAGGAGCTGTTTAACAAGATGTTCGATGAAAAGAAAACGACCACCCAAGAACAGAAAAGGCATTTCACTAGAAATGACGTGGATCATGATATCGCTTCCAGAGACGGAAGATGGAGAACGCAAAGTAACCATGCTAAGAAGTCGGTTATTTGCTTTAATTGTAACCAATCGGGACATTACGCCAGGGAATGTTTAGCCCCTAGAAAGACTTCGACTTTCATGCATGACGGGAAACCACCAGAGTTTACCTTAAACAAACCATATAAAACCCAAGTCAATGAATCCAGACTTAATTCTACAGCTGCTGAATATAAGCCAGTTCCACAAAAAACATTTAAACTAGATAGGGTCAATTCCGCAGGCCAGAAAGACCAAAAGCTCCGAAACGTTTGACAAAGGCCACAATATAAATGAATCAAAATATGTTTGTTATGCAGATGCTAATACTGTAAATAATTTATGTCTTTTTGCTGAACCGGAAGTTGAATTACCGGAATCCAGCAGGAATAAGAAGCCATCGAAAGAAAACATGGTTGACACAATTTTTGGTGATGATGAGAATGAAGATATATATTATGATGCAATGGGTGAAGATATGAGCACCCCAGCTCCAAATGTCCAAACTGAAAAAGAAATAAATTGTCTTTTAGGAAAAGACATGGATGATATCGATTTGTTTGATGACTCTGAAATACAAAAAATGTTCGCTGACAAGTCGGAAATAAGAAGTAGTAGGTATTCTACTAAACAAGACGGAGTTTATCTAACAGGGAAAGTTTACGATGTTCCCGTTGTATTTACCATTGACACAGGCACTTCCAAAACAGTTATATCTAGCAGAATTTATTCTAAGATACCGGACACAGATAGACCAAGTTTGGTAGAAACTTCAACTTTAATAGCAGCTAATGGAGACCCTTTAAAAGAAAGGGGTAAAGCTGAGTTTTTGTTGCAGTTTGGGAATATGAAGATAAAACAATGTATTTACGTCGCCGAAATTGATGACGACGTCCTGTTAGGTTTAGATGTTCTGTTAAAGGGTCATGGTGGGCCTGCAGAAATCAAGCTAACAGAACAAGTTATAGTATGAAATAGTGAGACCATTCCTTGTACTGTTGTGTGAGGTATCAACAAAGTTAGAAATGTAACAGTTGCCGATACTGTTAACGTTCCAGGTCTTAGTGAGATGATTTTAGATGTTTATCTTGAGAGATCTGATATTGATGATTTGCTCTCAGATGCTGTTTTCCTAATTGAGCCTGTGCAGTCTTTTGCTGAAAATTATCCTTTAGTTATGGCCACCAGTTTGGTGAATAAGAAAGGAAATGTCACGGGGAAAATTCGAATTATGAATCCTCAGAAATATTATGTATGTTTATATCAGAATTCGGTAATAGGAACCGCAAATTTATATGGAGATTCTGTCACCACCGTCTTGAGATCCGAGAACCCAGAAGAAAGGGAGAGTTTGCAGAGTGTACGCCTTAAGAATAAGACTACCTCAACTATAGACATAGGAAATGACCCCGCCACGGAAAGACCTGAACCAAAACCAAATATTTTAAATTGCGACTTGCAGAGAGACAATTTTCCTTACCACTTGCAAGATCTCTATAAGGATACGATACATAATCGACCTGAAAAGGAAGTAAACGAGGTTCGGAAATTGTTAATAGAATTTCAAGAATTGTTTTCGAAAGATGAAAATGACCTAGGGACAACAAATCTGATCGAACATTCTATAAATACTGGTGACGCCATCCCGATCAAGCGACCACCAAGACGGGTACCCATAGCACTTGCTGGAGAAGAAAGAGACTGCATTTTGAATATGGAAAAACAAGGAGTCATCCGAAAGTCAACATCGCCATGGGCTAGTCCAGTTGTTTTAGTTAAAAAGAAAAATGGCAAAGTTCGCCCCTGTATAGATTACCGTAAACTGAATGATGTTACCATGAATGACGCATTTCCACTTCCCAGAGTGCAAGATTGTCTCGATTCAGTGTCAGGTTCTGCACTGTTTAGTACCCTCGACATGACATCCGGGTATCACCAGATCCCAGTCAAGGAGTCAGATATACCAAAAACCGCTTCTGTTACCAAGTACGGCTTATACGAATGCACCAAGATGCCATTTTGGTTAAAGTCCGCCCCTGCTACGTTTCAAAAAGTAATGGAACTAGCACTTCAGGGATTGCAATGGCAAATTTGCCTTATTTACATAGACGATGTGATAGTGTTTGGTACAAACTTTGAAGAGCACATTGATCGTCTTAGAAATGTTTTCCACCGCATTAGAAGTGCAGGTCTTAAACTGAGGCCGAGTAAATGTAAACTTTTACAAACAGAAGTGACCTTCCTTGGCCATGTTGTGTAAGCCATAATCCTGACAATATATCAAAGATTCGGCAATGGACTCCACCGAGAACTCCAACTCAATTTCGCCAGTTTGTCGGTTTAGCCAGCTATTATCGTCGGTTTATAAAGGGGTCTTCAGAAATTGCTAAACCAATTGTACAACTAACAAAGAAAAGTGTAGACTTTATATGAACCAATGAATGCCAGCAAGCATTCGAAAAACTGAAATCTAATCTCATAAGCGCTCCAATTATGTCTTATCCAAGAGATGAAGGAGACTATACACTCGACACAGACGCCTGTGACGTTAGTATTGGCGCTGTCCTCAGTCAGACGCAGGATGGCGAGGAGAAAGTTATCTGATATGGAAGCAGAACACTCAATAGGGCGGAACAGAATTACTGTGTGACAGACAAGGAGTTGCTTTCTCTTAGATGCTTTGTGGAGTATTACCGGCAGTACCTGCTCGGTCGTAAATTTGTAGTGAGAACCGATCATCAGGCACTTAAATGGCTTTTTAGTTTCAAAGAACTGAAGGGAAGAATCGCTCGCTGGTTGGAAATATTATCAGCTTTCGATTTTGCGGTACAACATCGACCAGGTCGTAAACACTGCAACGCCGACAGTATGTCCAGACGTCCCAGTTCACATGAATGTGACTGTTCAGCTCCCGCCTCCCTAGAGTATCTTAAATGTGGCCCTTGTGTCAAGTGTAAAAAGCGCAGCATTGATATGGAAAACTCCCTCCATTTCACGGAAAGATATATTGAAACAAAGGCATCAAATGACCTTCTTGGCCCGATGAGAGCTGTTGTAACCAGAAGCGCTGCTTCTGATCAAGATAATAAAATATGGACCACTTGGAAAGTCGGGTACAGTCCTGTACAGTTGTCTTGTTTGCAAGGAGACAAAGACATCAAGCCCATTTTGAATGCTCTGCGTGATAAGTGCAAGCTGTATGAAGCTGATCTATTGTCCACATCTCCTGCTACCAGACACTTCGCCAATTTGTGGGAATCTCTTGTTCTCATCAAAGATGTTGTATATCGTAAATTTACCAGGAAAGATGGTTTAAGAGAATATAACCAATTGTTGACCCCCTCTAGTCTAAAAGATGAAGTGATAAAAATTGCCCATGACTCGATTATGTCCGGTCATTTTGGTAGGAAGGAAACGCATGAGCGCGTAAAACGCGAATTTTACTGGTTTGAGTTGAGGGAAGATGTTCAAATATTTATTGCAAGGTGTGACAACAGTGCAAAGAATAAAGTTCCAAACAGACATCCTAAGGCACCTTGAGGAACCATGCCAGTGGGGGCCCCGATGGACTGCATCGCAGTTGATGTAGTTGGTCCTTTACCAATAACCCCAAGGGGTAACAGATATATTCTCACTGTAACTGATACGTTTAGTAAATGGCTTGAAGCTTACCCAATACCAAACCAGACAGCCGAGACATGTGCTTTGACGATTTTGAACGAATTCATCGGCCGTTTTGGGTGTCTGTTAAATCTACACTCTGACCAAGGCCGTAATTTTGAGAGCGACGTATTTTACCAACTTTGCCAGCTCATGGAAATTAGAAAGACGAGAACCAGTGTGAGAAATCCCAAGGGCAATGGTGTTGTAGAGAGAAGTCATCGAACCCTACTGCAAATGATCAGAGCATACTTGAAGGGACAGCAAATCAACTGGGATCTCTTCATGGGATGTCTGACAGCCGCTTACCATTCGAGTGAGAACGAATCAACTTGTTTCACGCCAAACATGTTGATGTTAGGCAGAGAAGTTAGAAGTCCGTCAGAATTACTATTTGGTTCGAAAATCGAAGAAGTATTGTCAGTGGGTTCCTATGTAGAAAAATTAAGAGAACGTTTAGATGCAAGTCACGAAGTCTGTAGAAAGTATCTGTTAGTAACTTCGAAGAGAAGAAAAGATGTGTATGACACAAAAATTCGCCTGAATACCTACAAGGTAGGAGATGCTGTATGGTATCTGCATGAACGGAAGTAGGACGGAATATGTACCAAATTACAGCCAGTTTACCATGGTCCATGTCTTATTTTGAGGAAGCACAATGACCTGTTGTACAGTGTTCAGCTGAGTGAAGATGGTCCTGTCAAGATATTAAACCACAACAAGCTCAAACCATACCAGGGGACTGATTACCCGAAGTGGGCCAAAAGAGCTATCAACCGTCACATCAGACAAAAACATTGATATTATACATTGTAAACTTTGTAATTTAAATGTAAAATGTATTGTGAAACACCAGTCAACCACTCAGGGTATTATGGAAACTTGCAGTGACCTAAGCAATTTTCTTACCATCTGTACTTTATATTTCCAGGATGTCATCCATAAACAGAGGAAGAGCATATGCCTGTCTGGGAGAAGGTTGCTTCTTTAAGGGAGAGTTGCGGAAGGTACGAGAGCATTACACTCAGAACCACGTAAAGCTAGAAGAACACCACTTTTACTGTTCCTTATGCAATCCTTATGGCTAAGGATGAGAAGGCGCTAACTAACCATTGCATGTGGTACTTTAAACACATGGAGGCCATGAAGACTAGGGAGCCGGGCTCCGACACAGCCTGTTTAGTAGTCCGTGATTCCGGATCTTGGGAGTTTGATGTTAAGAGGGATGCAAAACAGCTTTCGCAGGCCGAGTCCCAGCTGATATGGGCCGAGCGTAGGAGAGTGGTTGTGTCTGACCTGAGTGGACCGTCCGATAACGTACTCGAGTCAGTGAACGACATGATCAATATTATAGAGTCCACAGAGACTGTCCCACCCGTAATATGTACAGACATGACAGAGAACGGTGATTTTCTTAAGGAGGCAATTGAAGCCACACTGATAGATGATGATCTGGGTCGGTAGCCTCCGCTATAGCAGATTTGACTGCAGCAGTCAGCCGCAACAGTGAACTACTAGCCAAACAACTTGAGGCTCAGGAGAAAATTTTAACTGCCATGAACACTTTGTCTGATAATTTGCAGAAGAGATACAGATGGGTAGACAAATCGTATAATCCCACACCAAGATCTACGTTCTGGAGACGTCGTGGGACCTGGAACCGTCGTCCACAACAGAATTTTAGAAGGTCTCCCACTCCGGACGATATTAAGATCCAATCGGTTGTGAGAAGAAGATCCAAATCCCCTGTCAAGAGATCGCCACTGAAGAAACGATCAAGAAGGAATTAAGAACTCTATTCAACTTTTTGTGCTTTGTCGTTTTCTTCTGGTCACCACTTTGGACAACTGACATTTCATTCCTCCGTGTGTATTTTCCGTGTGTATTAACAATTGACAATTCTTCATTGTGTATTCTGAAATGGACATTATAGACGTTTAGGACATTCTCATGATTGTTAAAATATTGTAAATTAGTATTTATTAGGTGGTTAACTCTTTTTGAAATTATTGTAATTTTTGTTTTCAAAATTTCTTGGAATGTGTAGGTATCCTTGACTTCTCATTCTGAATCCCGTATTTATTGCTGTTGTATTTCTAGTAGTTATTACATTTCTCGGTACGAAAGGTTAGATTTACTTTCATCCTTTTATTTTTCCATTCTTAGAAATTTACAGTGTGAAGGTTAGATTTACTTACACACTGATGGGTTTTGGGTTTTACAGTACGAGATGCTTCGTAAAGCATAGGCTACTGTATGGGTGGTAATAATCATGGTATGTGTTTTAGTAAGTGTTTCAATACACGCATGTTCCATAATGTTTATATTTATAGTGAAAAGTACATGGTGTGTTAATGTACTTTGGAGGTGACTTACACAGAAGTATTTAACATGTTTTTGACTTGATGTTAAAGTTAGATTTTAAATTTTTGCTTTTATTCACATATGTAAAGCATTAGTAACGTAATTTTGGTCAATGCTTAATTGAGTAAATTAAATGAGTTAATGATCTTTTGTTTTATTAAGATTTCTCACTACCCAGTGATTAAAGTTTTTTTTTTTTTCAATTATTAAAGATCTCGTGTTAATTTTTTTTTTTATCATCAGAAATTGATATTAGAAGATTTTTGCAATATTTTTTTTTCACATTTTTTTTGTTTTCGTGAGGACACAGAAAACTAAGTAGGGGGTAATGTAGCGATCTGTCAGAGCCCTGACAGACTTGTTCGTCAACTGCCGCATTTTTTTTTAAAATCCATTGTTGTCGAAATTATTATGGTGTCAGGATTTATGCTAACCTAGTTCATCTATTGATCTTATCAGTTGTTATGCCAGTATTCAACCTATTTTTATTGTAAAGTCATGATTTTCATATTTTGAAACTCGAGTTGTTCACCTCTGTTATTACTTCCGTTCTAGATACCCATGATCCTTTTCGTCATAAGTATTTTAGCGGCAGATTTCGAATGTATGAATATTTCATACAGGCGTTCAGATTCTAATGTATTAAAGTATTTTGTGATGAAATAATTACTGAATGTTGTATATTTTTACTCTTTAGTATTATTTATAGTATTTTACGACAGGATATGGGGTAAATGAACATGAGACGATAACACATATGTTAACCCCAACTGCAATAATTTTAATGAGCTGTATGGCCATTTCGGAAATTAATTCCTCATCAGCAGCACTAGAACCCAAACAAAGAAAATCCATTATTTCAAAAAATGTTTAAAATTCATAAAACCAAACGAAATCCGAATAATCAGTAAATATCAAATATAGCTAAGGACAAAACTACGATGGAGGGAGTTAATCCTTAGGTTTTAGAATTTACATAAATTTAGATATTAGTAATATATGTTTATATACGCAGTGTTAGTAATATTTTTACTGGTGCCGCCGGGATTTATTTTCTTGGCGACTCCAGAGTTTGATTCCAGCCGGGAAGAAAGTAGGCGCGGTCCCGGCAGTTTTCTGAAGTATATAAACTGTGAGCGAACTATTTGCAAGGCCTTCCTCAGAATAGTTTTCGTTTAGACTGCGCATAAAACTATTTTTATATTTACGGAACCAGACGTTGGATATAACATTTCCATAGGTAAGTTTTTATGCAACATGTTTCATTTTTCACATTTTAAAGTCTTTTTGGAAAGTATTTTTGAGAGTTAAAGTGATATTTTTCCATTTTTGTTTTAGTTTGATACTTCCGGAATATTTGTTATGGAGTCAAAGACGAAGCTTTAAGCATTTAAGTTCAACTTTCGCTAACTTGAGATTTTCCGAAGTTTACACAAGTTATGTGTATTCGGATATTTTTTTTATAAGTTTGTCACAGAACTCTACAGCGGTATTCGTTGTAGTCTGTGTTTCTTATTTTTATGCATTTTCGTTAGGTTAGGATACAGATTACGGGTTTACCATTCTAATGGTTATTTACCTTTAGATAAAATCCCGGTTTATCTGGTTTCCATTTTTTTCTGCAGTATTTATTTTAGGAAGGACACATAGGCATTTTGTTGACATTAGCACTTTGGAATAGGAGAGTTAGGAATAGCATTTTTTTTATATGTTGCTATAATAAAGTATTACATTATGCCAGGCCGCACATGCCACAACACACATTTTCCTTGTTACTTGTTAGGTGTTAGTATTTTTGCATAGGGAGGACATAAGGTTCCTGACACTCAACTTTGCAGTATATTCAAAGTTGGTCAGTGTAAAGTTCAATCATTATCCTTTCTCTTAGGTAATCACTGACGCTTCAGTCCAGTCAAAATATGGACTGGTTCGTGTAAAAGTTCGTGACTTTTTTTAATTTAAGTAAGCCCGTATTTCAACACAAAATATTATTAAAATTAACTACGTTTTTACCTGAAGTTCTGCTTACGGATTTCGTAAACGGTTCAGGTTAGTTTTGTCTGTTGCAAACGGTCAAGTCAAAGTAATTTTACACACAAAGAGACACACTTAGATATTACAATGTTTAGTATTTATGGTTAGTAATTAACTTAGTTTCTGACATACTCGGTGGTTGAATACTGGTGTTGTTAATCTATTTATTCAAATTGTAAACTGTTACTTATTTATTGCACTGAAACAATACAAGTTGTTGACTAAAAGAATCTTAATTATTTGGATACAGAGATCGCCATGTCCGGTCCCCCCTCCAAGGCAACGTAGTTTCCGTAACCCTGTGGAGTTTTGGATATTCGCGGAACCCACATTATTTTCTTATAACAGTGGTTACCAGTCGATTATCTCACGAGATGATGCAGTGTACTTAGTTTTGTCCACACAAGACCTTATCCGATCGTGTGATATTCAACCTTAGTTTTACTCGTACTTTGGTCTAACCAATTCCCTCAGTTACTGAAGGTGGGGCTACTGCTAGACAGTGAGAGAATAGACCTGAGTACTAGTAACTCGCTATCCCATTTCGCCCTTCTTGACGTTGGTTTGAAGGTTAAGTTAGATCTACACACATACACTTTACGATCTGCTTGTTATACCATGGCCCAAGCATTTCCATTTTAATTAATTGATATCAAATAGAGGGTATTTGTCGCATCTCAGTTTTTATTTTACTGGATTCTGGATAAGAACCAAGGATACATTTTCTGGTATCGGATTTTGATACGAGATTTATATAGTGTCCGGTGCACTTCAATCACCGGTGGTGGCAGTCTTATATATACGTATTTATCAGGGGTATCAACAATCACCTGGCCCGCTACAAGCTGTTTGCGAAAAGGTCGATGTTTCGGGTATCTTTCTTGATTTGAGAGAAGAGGGAAAAAAATATCAACATATCTTAAAATGGTGAGAAGAGGAAAAAACATCTACATATATTAAAATGGCTGTCAACTTATACTTGCTAAGAATGGCAGGCAAAAAAAAATGAAAAGGAAAGATACAACGAAAAGAAGATAAGTATGGGTTCTGCTACAGTTTCTGCAGTTGACCGTTCAAAATAAATACTGAAAACAATTATATATTTCGACTATTGAAAAATTCGAAGATCATGATGTGATTCGGTTGTGGAAAGAAATTCCGCTCTTCGTGTTTTGTAGTACCAGATATACCCTTTGACAAGGTTTTAGCAAAAAAGGAATTCAGAAACTATGTGACTGAGCAGAGCGAGATAATGCTAATTTGTCCATCATCATATTAATCCTGTTTAAGAGCTTAAGTGGGATAATCAAGCAGACGGACAGAAAGATGATAGATCCTTGAATCTCACTTGTAGATATATTGATGGTGTAATTTCCATCAATAATGCATCTTTTGCTTAATGGATTGATTGATTGATTGATGTTTTACGCCAACTTCAGCATTATTTCAGCTATATTGTGGCGAGAACTGTTGGGTTTATTGAAAAATTCTAATAAATACATAAAATATTAATATAAAACCATATAGCTTTATACAAGTAAAACAAATGTGTAAAATGTTAAAAAACATAATAGTAAATTTTTGGTTTAACAATAACAATATTAGAAATTAGAAACTTGTTTAAAATTGATCTATTTAAATCTTACTAAATAAATTGATTGCTTTTAAAAATTGAACGATTTTGTCGCCTGCGACGTTTGTAAATAGGTCTTTAAGACAATCAGCAGAATAAAAATCACGCCTGATATCGGCAACATCTACACATTCAATTAAAACATGTTGAATTGTATAAGGACAATTGCATGGAATACATTCAGGTCGATCATCACTGTTGAGGATAAAACTATGATTGATTGATTGATTGATTGATGTTTTACGCCAACTTCAGCAATATTTCAGCTATATCGTGGCGAGAACTGTTCAGTATATTAACTAATTAGAATAGTTATATAGTAAAAATATATAGCTTTATACAAGTAAAAGAAATGTGTAAAATGTTAAAAACAT
>MJUU01064665.1:18385-46277 GCA_002080025.1 Modiolus philippinarum | reverse complement strand
TATCCAGGTTAAAACGACCCAAAGCAAAACATCTAGGGGTCACCGTACAGTCTTCAACACAGTGAGGTACCTCACTTATGTCTGATCAGTGCAGATCAAAACCAAAATATCTGGAAGTCCATTATCCCAGAAACATGTTAAAGCTGATAGAGAACAATACATAACATCAGTGTCCTTTTTTTTAAACATTTTACTGCTCTCCCACCTGATAAATAAAATCAGTTTACTGACTTTTAATACATGAGTCTTTAGGTAATAAAAAGGGTGTAAAACGATACTCATATATGGCACTTGGTGAAAATTGGATATAATTTGGTAAATATCCAACTGATTCCAGCAAAATATACCATGATGACTTCAAGCTGAGGTACGACAATAAAAGCGTAATATTCAATTACCTGCTTCTACCATTTATTTGTAGAGATATTGTCTAGTATACATTTACCCCATTTCCGTTCTTTTCCACATTTTCTGCATGGTGAATGAAAGGATATGGAGTAAATGTACATTAGACAAAGTCTCTATAAATACATGGTAAAAACAAGCAAAAGAACAACGCTTTTATTGTTGTTCTTCATCTTGGAAGTCATTATGAGGCCTTCAACAATGAGCGTAGCTCATACTAAATAGTAAGTTAAAGACGGCCTCTAGCACCGGTTTGAGCGGAATTCTTTGCTAATTGTGGAACAACGCTACATCCATGTCTTTCCTGGTCATGGATGCGAGGTTGTCAACAAACATTAATTTAACTGGCAAAGTGCTCTCACAATCACTGTCATCCGATTCCCGACAAAAGCACTAGTGTCTTAGGCTTGTGGACGATTACAACATATAGACAAACACAAGGCACTCAACAAATTGATTGTAAGAAAACTTGGCATTATAAAATAGTGAGATGTGGGCATTTTAAACAGGTGGTCAGAATTTCATTTCGATATTACAAAAATAAATGCCAAAATTTGAAAGTATGATAGTATATCCTTATGAGATGTCCATTTCGCTGTTTATGGAAGCAAAAAACTCTAGCTAATAACAGTGCACTTAACATATATTCTCTAAAATTTGTTCAGAGTAATTGGAGGCGGTATAAATACTGTACTATGCTTTTTCGATAACGTAACATATATGGTTGCACCTTGGAAATCAAAAATCGACTGATTCTGTTGCTTTGTTTGTTTTGCTAAGTTGTACCAGTGTAATGACATATTTCTGGCTTTATATTTTTTGTTTTGTATTCTGTTTTTGTTTTAAGGCTCTTCTCTTTCATAATTAACAAATTAAAGCATTAATATTAGAAAGAATATTGTTTGATATATTAGACAAAAACGTTTATGTTTACAATCATGCAATATTTTTCACCGATAAAATAACACCAATAAATAATTGTTTACAATTGGAATAAAATGTTATATAGATTGAAATAATGTAAATAATCTTTTTTCTTTTCAAAGATTTTTAATGGAATGCATAAACTATAATTTGACAACACTATCAAAACCAAGGCTGATAGCAGCTATTAATTTGTGTAACAGTTAACAAATAACACTTTCAGAGAACATTTAAGCAATTACTATTTTTCGCAGCTACTCTCTCAAAAGGTTTTGTACTGAAGTCAATGTTGTAAAATTTTATCAAAATGTGTGATATTAATTTCAAAATGATAAATGTGGCAAAAATGAACCTTCAATTGACACCAAATTGTTTGGAATTTGAAAATGTGATTAATTAGTTACATAAATGGCCGCTATAAAATAATTTTTTTTGGTGTAATTTAAGTACTAAGACAACTCACAATAAGTTTTATTTATATATGCACTAAGATTATTATTATATTAACCTATTACCTAAATTGATTTGATGATTCAAATCATATGGAAGGCTAATTTTAGAAAGATATGTAATTGCTGATAGAGACTAAACAACCGCAGTAAAAAACACAAGATTACCAGAAGACGGAAGACCAAAGACACTACATACGCACAAAACATACAAACACTACAAATACAACACAAAAAAAACCAAAGCACTAAAAGTGTGAACAAAAAAAAAAAAAAAAAAAACAAACAAAAACAAAAAAAAACAAAAAAAAACCAAAAACAACAAAATACAAAAACAAAACAAAAAACATAGAAAAAACTTAGTGACAGGTGCTCCGGATGGTAAGCTCTGTATACTGCACCAGTCACACTGTCATAGATAGTTGATCTTGAGTGAAGTCAGAAACGGGGATATCAAATCCGTGAAGACGTGAATCTAGCTGAAAATGCTTTAAATTTGTGACACCGACCTTTCATTTCATAACTATCTATGTTTTCGTGGTGACTAAATAACCAACGGGATCTAAACAAAACGCAAAAAAAATCAACCAAGGACAGAGATTTGCACGAGAAGACGTTCCGCATATTTCAACAAAAATTTTATTCACCTGATGTCACTTTCAATTTCACTGGAGTTCACACTGTGAGTGCCTTTGTTTTAAATGTTGTGATTTCTATTTCTGTGCTTAGTGTCTGTCTAACGTCATTGTTTTGTGTCTGGCGCCATTGTTTTCTGTGTTCTCGTTTTGGCCATGTCTTTGGACTTCGATTTTTGTGGATTTCCGTCCTTTGTTCCTTCGGTATTCTACTGCCGTTGTTTTATAACCAATAGACCAATGCAAATCCATATCATAAATTGACAAAAAAGGAGTTCCTTTAAATGCACGGAACAACATAACAATGGAACAACGCTTTTCTTGTTGTTCTTTATTTTGAAGTCACCACGAGGCTTTTAACAATAAACATTGCTCCAACCTCATAGTTAGTTCAAGACAGCCCCTTGCACTTGTTTGAGCAGAATCCATTGCTTGATGTCGAATAATGCTGCATGATTGTCTTTAATAATCGTCAATTCGAGATCATCAACAAACATAAATCAAATTTGCAATATGCTCTTGCAATTCAATCACTGTAAAACTATGCCACACCTAACGATTCTGGACTGTCAACAAATATAAAATTAAGTGGCAAAAGTTAATTTTCCTTTCAATTATGATTTGTTTGCTCTGTGGCTCATCTTGCCCGTGTTCTGGTTTATGGTTTATGATATATTACAAGTGATCGTTTCATGTTAGAAATGATACCGATTTTTTGTATTGTACTTTGAAGCTGTTTTCGTTTTTGTTCTCAAGTGTTTTGGTTGTTGTGTAAAGTTTTTTTATGTACGTGATTAATATTTTGACTTATACTTTGATGTTTAATTTTTTTCAGTGATTTTGTTATATATGACTTTTGCGGTTTAATTTATATTGCCTTTTTTGCCATTTGCCAATAAATACCTTCCAGACATATTTAGATAAGGGATAAACGATAAAACTAATTGTCCATCCTAAAATCTCAAGTTTTGTCGAAATATAGCAGTCTGCAGTAAGTGGTAGAAATATACATCCAAGTCCGGCTGTCCGGAGTTCCTATCTTTGTTTATGTTTTTCATCAATCTTTTTCATGTTTTACATGTGTAATTCCTTGGCAGACTGCATTCTGTAATTGTAATTTTCAGCCATTGTAGATGTATCTTGTTATCCTTTTTATTTCATCATGAATTTAAGGGTACTTCAGTATTTAATTAGTTCCATTAGTTTTGTGGCGTTTTTGTTCATGTTTGTTCATTTGTGGTATCTTTGTCATACTGTCTCAATTCGTGTTGCTGTGAATTGCCGTGATTTTGGATTTATGACTTTAAAAGTTCCACTTTCCTCGTGTTTGCTTCGGTATTTGTTTGCCCATGTATTCCACAATTTCTGGAAGAGTTTTGCACTGATGTCAATGTATTGAATTTATAAAAAAATTCTGATATCAATTTAATAATATTAAAATTTCCCCAGTAATAAATGATGCATCTTGAACTGAAGCCACATTGCCCGATATTTGATGTTATAGATGTTCGACATTGATCACATTAATTGTTGTTATTCTAATTTTTTATGTTATCAAGTACGATGTACTATTATCGGGATAAATTTATCTGCAAAAGTAAAAGATGAATCTTGTTCACAAACTTTTTATAGATGTACGCACATTTAATGATAACCTGTTACGTAAAGCGATTAATATTACTTACATTTTACTTTTATGCTACAATCAGAATAATGCAGAAAATTCAAGTAAACAATGTCCATGGATGGGTCTTTTTTTGTTGTTTTTTTTGTGTGTGTGTGTGTGTTTTTTTTTACTCACGGTTCGGTTCTAAACAACGGCAGCAAAATACCGAAGGAACAAAGCACAAAATTACACAAAGTCCAGAGACAAGGCAAAAGCAAGAACACCAAAAGACGGAAGACCAAAGACACCACATGACCACAAAACACACAAACATTACATATACAACACAAAAAACTAAAGCACTAACAGTGTGAACTCTCAAAAAACAAGAGTGACATCAGGTGCTCCGGAAGGGTAAGCATGTCCTGTTCTGTGCACAGCACCCGTCACACTGTCAATGGGTCAATCCAGGGTAAAGTCAAAACCGGTACTGTCAAATCCGGGAAGACGCCAATATAGCTGAAAATGTCAGTTTTTATTTGTGACACTGACATTTCATATCTATCTATGATGTCGTGGTGACGGCCATAGAATTTCTGAAGAGACGAAAGTAACAAAGGCTGAACATATCCCTGACTCAGCAGTTTTTGTGACAGTGCTTTTGCTCTTTCCACAAAGTCACTGTATGTACTGCACGCTCTACAGTAACGAATCAACTGTGAAATATACACTCCATATGCTAGGGATGCAGGTATATTGCTGCAGAGAAAGGGAACGTTCACAATTGGAAAGTCAAAATCATCACGTTTGTCATATAATCTAGATTTCAGACGTCCATGTTCGTCAAGGAATAACAAAAGGTCAAGGTATGAAGCAGAATCGGGTGTATCGGTTGTCTCTTTAATTTCAAGTTCATTGGGGTAGATACGATGTAAATATTCTTGGGTTATTAAGAGAAAGTACATCGTCTATATATCTGAAACTGAAATTAAAAGTCTGGGCTGGGTTAGGGTCTTTCTAACTCAGTTTGCTAAAATACTCCGATTGTTACATTAATTGAATCAAAGGTAGTAAATCAATCGGGTGTATTAAATTTTAACCACATATGACTTTTTATTAGTAAAACTATTATGATAAAAGTAAATAAAATGCGATTTAAACTTTGAAACTTTTTATTGATACTTTCAACAAACTGTATATGAGTATAGGGTCTGTAAGTCTCACCATGTGACCCCGAGAATTTGAGATTAAATTAAAATTTGAAATTATGACGTTTGAACATTGTGACGTCCTAAGATTTGTTTGAAAAACGTCATGCATTTTTTGTTAAAAACGCAACTTCCGGGTTCAGTTTACGAAACCAGAAGTTTCAAAATTGAAGGAGACTTACAGAACCTATTACCACCACATTAGAAAGAAGTTACACAGATTATAATATTTCTCAATTTTCGAAAAATCAAAGAAGCAGTGGTGTTCTTTCCAATAAAGTAAGCTGAAAGCGGGAATTAGAGACAGGAACTCTCGTCAAATTCAAGGCAGAAACGTTCGCCTAAGATACCAGTAAGAAGGAATACTGAATTTCTAAACCTATTGAAATAAATATATACCAAATAAAAAACAAAGTATTTATGAAATTGAGGTGCATTTATAATTTTTCCTATATGACAATTCTTTAACTAAATTTGAATTGAAGAAAAACAATTAACTTGACAGGCTACAAATCAATAAATATAAATCACCCTTAGCTCAACAGTTAATTAATTAGTGAATCCCTCTCCATGTATTTAATTGATTCTTTTTCGTATAAAAATAGAGTCTTTTGTAGTGTGAACACGATTCAAAAGTCCGGTATTCAGCTACCTATGAACGCAGTTTGCGGTTTCGTCATTCAAAATATTACCAACAAAACCTAGTATGGAAAAATTGGACATCTATACTTAAAATGAATACTATTGAAACAATTGAATTATTTTCTGTTCCTTTGATACCCCTTTTTACAAAGGGACAACCATTTAATTTTCGGAGGGGTTGATTTTTTTTTAAAATATAGACCATATTCTTGGTGCCATTTAACATAAATATGCTAGCCCTACTTGTCTTGGAAACTCAAAAATGATTATTTGAAGAAAAAAGTGCTTATTGAAATAATAACAAATGATTTGATGTGTTAAGTTGATCGTTACTTTCATGAATTGAAGAATATTTGATGCACCCCCCACCCCAGAAACTCAAATTGTCCCTTGATAACAAAGTATCAGGTACATGTATGTTGATTTCGATAAATCAGTATTGTGACAGTTGTCTTTATGTTGTTTCTGATGCAATAAGAAAAAAAATGTCGATTATCTCAGTTACAAGTGGTCAAGATGGAGGTAATTGGTGAAAAATTAATCCAATCTTTGTGAAAGTGAAAATAATGTTCTACTCATCCTTGTCATAAAATAAATAATGTGATTTCGATTTTGAAGAAAAGAAATGTTGCAAATGCAAATAATTTGATGTAACATTTGGTGAAAATAAATAATTAGTTCGAGATTGACAATATAAAATAAATAATGTTTCGCCCAACCCCAGCCCCTGGAAATCAAGTGATCGTCCCCTTAATGTTTAAGTGCAAAAATGAAAGAAAAAAATGACTATACAGATAAACAGGCAATTACAATAAAGTAAAACAAAATTGGACTGAACATCACAATTAAGCATTTTTAAACATATTGTCAAATTAAGTTTTGTAAAACCCCAGCAAAATTCTATCCAGTTGCTCCTTTTCGTTTTGTAAACTGAAAAAAAAAAAATTGTACACAAGTTTCTGCCTGAGTTTTGCACGAAAAATGCCTTATTCAAATGCTTTTTATTTTTCTTTCTACGCTGTTGTTTGTCTCAATTTTGTCTAGTAATACTTAAGTAACGATTTGCATATTGTATGTCCAGCCATAATTAACCTTACCTTTTTTTATAATGTATGCAGTAAGATTACTCTTCATTCTTCTATGTACACCAATATTTTGTTTCGATTTACTTTTAATACTAAGTGACTTGTGAAATGTTGACTGTTTATGCAGAAATCTCTGCAATTTGAAGAATAATTTGTCTTTTTTAATCAGATGGCCATTGTCTGCTTTCGATTTTCACTACAATATAATTAGAAACAATGTAATGAATGAAAATACCGTTATAAAGAGGTAAAAAATCTGATTTTATATTTAAAAGACAAGGCTATTGATTGATTTCGTCTAAAGATTTGAAAATATGTATATATTTTTATATTTTCATTAGAATGCTGTCGTACGCTAGAACACTTGTGGCTGTTGTTTTAATCCTCGGCCTTACCACTGTAAACGCACAGTTTATGCAGGAGGCAGGTGAACAAACTCAAGGCGGCATGATAAGTAATCTGCTGATGTCACAAGGTATAAGTGGTGTTTCAGGAATGGACGGCACATCCGGGCAATCCGGGCAAGTAGGATATTACAATCCAAGTAAGTATCTTCTGTGAATTTGGTTAGACAGCTGCACAGAGTTTAAAAGGTCCCGGTGTCAAAACGCAGTGGTGACACATGTCAACTCTGATTCATGCTCTTTGATTACATTTCAGGCAACACATTCGCTGTAAATTGACCAGAGGGCATAACATATGGCAAAATGAAGTTCGGTTTGCTAATTTGCATACGACCGCCATATTAAAAAATATGGCGGACATTAACGTCATTTAATAGTAAGGGCTGGGCAATGACAGGATACAATAATAAATCTTACTCAAGAAATTATTTGTGGACAATTTCTCTTTTCCTTAATTTATCCAAGTATAGGTTTTGTATTCTTTGGTTACATATCACTTTTGAATTCCATAAATTGAGTAACTTCGGTATTTAGTTATTTGATTGTGTGTCGCAATAGTTTGAAAAGAAGTATTAACCGTTATGATATTAACTATATTTTGTCAAAAACCTGAAATTTGGAGGCCGCCTCTTGAAAATCAGGCCATGTTATACAATCTCTCTTTTCCTGTAATGCCACTTCAAGATAAATGTTCCTGTAAATATACTTTGTTTCTGTTCTGTTTTTCACAACAATGCCATCTCAAGAGTCGTCTGCACCGGTGTGTTCTAATTTTGCAAACAAGCTATCATCTATTGAATGTGAAGACCAAATGTGTAGAAAATAACCCCTTACAAATGTATGTTGAGATGTTTACGTCTTTAGAAATTGATTCTAAAATTTTGCATTGTGACGTCATCGACGTCATGAATAAACAAATGACCGTGTTTTTCCATATGAATAAGCCATATCCGAGTTCTGGTTTTTAGATTTACCAGTTGTTGTTTGTCCGCCCTACGTCACAAACATGTCCGCCCCATGTGACCAGTTTAATGACGTTTTAGGCTTTATGACGTGACTTTTTTTATACTGTGGCGTGTTGAAAAGTGGTCCAGAAAACCCTGATACCACAGCTAGGATATAGTCTATTAAATTTACGCATGTGAAAGGCCTTGAAGGTTGATTTAAATAGCCTGTAAATATAGTGAGTCAACTATAACAACGGCAGTAGAATACCGAAGGAACAAAGCACAAGATTACATAAATCAAAGTCCAGAGGCAAGGCAAAAGCAAGAATAGCAGAAGACGAAAGACCAAAGACACTACGTGCGGACCATTTTAAATGATTAACGATTATATCGTTACTCTTTCAACATTCGAAATGTTGTCATCAGTAGCGAAAGCCATTGTGACTATAGCCATGCCATCTGCATCAGCATTTTCAGTTGCTTTCCCCTTTATATGGTGGCAAATTGTATAATGCAGCATCGCAAAGATTAAAATCAAGCAATTAGTACCGTCAAACGATTAGAACAACTCGACAAAAGCACAATTGTGAATTTTTATGGTATCAGATTTGAATTCAAATAAATGTAACAATTGAAACAACGGCAGTAGAATACCGAAGGAACATCTTGAAATCTTCTGTTTCGATATGTTTCACTTTCTTCTTAATATTAAAAGCATCAAATTTTAACTGAAAACGTATATAAATTTTTTGGGCTTAAAGACTAAAATTAGTGGAAATATAAAAGTCTCCGTTCATTTTGCAGCTTACAGACATACACGATAGCTATGTTAATCGTAATTCATTATTCGTAATCGTCTCATCTTAGTAATTTAATTTTAATTGTATGTCAAAAAACTCATTTCAGACTACTTATCAGATTTCGGGGGTTTATGACATTTGAACCTGATCCTGTTTTATTAAGAAACATTCATTTAGTAATTTAAACTACGTTTCAATACAGGAAAGATAAAAATTTATGTTATATGTTCTGTTTTAGATGCTCAAATGCAGAATCGTTTGCTGCACTATCTGTTCTTCAGGAGTATGATGGGAGAGGAAGCTGGAGCCGGAATACTTCCAATGATTATGTTACTAGATCAAGCACAAAATTCACAAAGTGCACCAGTTGTATAATATTTCTTACCATTGACTGTATAACCTTCGCAACGAACAGAACAATACTAGAATGTTAATGTACAAAATCATATATCATTTTATTGTTAAAATAAAAATTACTACTAAGGACTTTCATGTCGTATTTTTTGTCATCAAGCTTTCATACTTTTGAAAAAAGGAAGCCTTTTAAAAAGATATGGTATGGTTATATGAAAGCAATATGGCAATTGTAAAGATTTTAATCTTAAAAAAAAAGAGTCGAAACGTTTATCGATATTTGTAAATACAATACAACAATGATATTAAGATAACGAAATAAGCGAAATTGACATCAGTTACATATATCAAAATAAAGAATCAATACAACAACGAAAAAATAGACAAAATTACAAAAATCTTAAACAGAACTTTAAAACATACATACAGTGAGTAATCTCCAAAAATAGTGAGTGGAATCAGGATCCACATGATAGCACATGAATAGAAAAATTGTTGACACTACTAAATTTCAAACAATGCAGTATAAAACAAAATTGTAAACAGTTGAAAGACAAATCATACAAAAACACAAAAAGAATTTAAAAGCCGCATCATTTCAGTGTTAAATCTCATTAAGCTGCGAATGGAAAAACAAAATTGTATAGGACCACACTTCTTAATCATAATCCAAGGCAATTTTAAGTCTTCCTTACTTCTCGTAAGTACTAATGAAGCATAGGTACAAATCCAAAGTCAAAGGGTTAATGGTCGACCAGTAATACGTTTGGACACTTGTTTTGTGGGCAGCTGTGCTGTATCTGTTAAACGATTCAACAAATAATATTAAATGTCAGTTTAAAGTTTATTTTGATATAAGCATTAAACTCTTGGGAGAGGTTTAGTAGAGTTTTGCAATGTTTGTTTGAAATTAAAATTTAGAAAAAAGTGACATTATTAGGTATGATCAAACGACACGAAAAGACCGTTGAAAATGAGAAGTGGTACTAAATACTTTTATTTTATAAAACCTAAATTTATTTTCATTTCATTTTTTGCTCTTGTAGTGTTTGGGCTTTTGTATTGTGTGGGGATATAAAAAAAATAATAATAACTAGAAGTGGTGCCATCAGAAAAGATGGCCATCCCCGCACTCACCTGTTGACACAGAAAACAGTCGTTATTGACCCTTGGGGTAGTTTTCCTCAACATTTTTAAAATCAAATTATTGATAGTCACTACTTTTACTAAGAAAGTATACAAGGATATACGGTTGCTAGGTAGAATTTCCAAAAATGAGTGGTCTTTGAGACTTTCATGGAATTTACCAAATTTGGAATCAATTATTTTGAAAATTCAATTGGTGAAAATGATTGCCCTAATCGAAACAAATCCTAACACTATTGTTGCTAGGTAGAGTTCCAAAAAATAAGTGGTCTTTGACACTTTCAGGAAATTTAGCAAATTTGGAATCAATTATTTTGTAGATCCAATTGGTGAAAATGTTTGCCCAAATAGAAACAAATCCTAACAGTATGGTTGCTAGGTAGAATTCCAAAAAATAAGTGGTCTTTGAGACTTTCAGGAAATTTACCATTCTTGGAATCAAATATTTTTTGATAATTCAATTGGTGAAAATGTTAGTCCTAATTGAACAAATTACTACATGTATGGTTGCTAGGTAGAATTCCAAGAAATAAGTGGTCTTTGAGACTTTCAGGAAATTTACCAAAGTCGGAACCGGAATCAAAATTCTGAAACTTTATTGCACATCTGATCTGCAGACTATATGCAACAATTCTATCACAAAATTAAAACACTAAACCTAAAAATGAAGGAGGAGTTTCACTGAAAAGCTCACATATATAAAATAGACATCTTGGGCCTCTTGTTTGCACCAAGACCAATATCAAAAATCCGAAAGCTTATTGCGCATCTGCAGCATATATCCAACAATTCTATAACAAAATTATAACACTAAATCCAAATATGTAGGAGGAGTTCTACTGACAAGCTCACATATATAAAACAGACATCTTGGGGCCTCTTGTTTGCACCAAGACCAATATAAAAAATCCGAAAGCTTATTGCGCATCTGCAGCATATATGCAACAATTATATAACAAAATTAAAATACTAAATCCAAAAATGAGCGAGGAGTTCCACTGACAAGGTCCATCTAACGGACAGACGGACGGACAGACGGACGGACGGACGGACGGGACCAAAACAATATCCCCGCATTTTCTTCAGAAAAGTGCGGGGATAATAACTTAACCGGGATGTGGGATATTTTGTATTCGTCTAAATTGCAGACCTGTGGATACTTTCTGTTTGATATGGGATATTCATAATTAAAACAAAATAGTTTTTAAAAATAGAGTTTAGCTTTTCTCTTTCGTGAGATTTAAGGTTTTTACACGGGGGATCACAATACATAGCCATTGTTCTAATTTGTGTAACTTTTGTACATACTTGTGTTACGGATTGCGTATCTATTGTGTTTTGCAATCTATACAAAAACCAGTTTAATCTATCGACAGTTATGATTTTTCTACACTTTATACAACGCTTGCACATAATTTGATAAAATCTAAATTGGGACAGCTCATTCAATGGTCTTTCAAATGTTCTGGTCTACAGTTTATTTGATGTAACAAAATGCAAGGACTTTTTTATAATATTACTCAGAACAACCATTGCTCCTGGACATATGATGATCCGATTAAAGCACTTAATCTTCGGCTTGATAACATTTTTGTTCGTTTTGGTAACATTGTTTATCAAAATTCCCATTTACACAAATTTTGCACCTGTCATTGCAGATCTTTTTCTTTTCTGTTACGAACGTGACTTTATGAAGGAACAATACAAAACAGTGATTTTCAATGATAACAGCAGGTATATTGACAATATTGTAACTATTGACAATCCCCAATTTTTAGATAATGTCGACATCATTACCCATAACATTTGAAACTTAATAAAGCTAACAATGATTCCAAATATTATCATTTCTGGATCTAACTATCATCAGTGACTCTGGTAAAATGAAAACTAAAATTTGTGATAAAAGGGATGATTTTGATTTCAATATTACTAATCTCCCTTTTCTTAACGGCAACGTTCCTCTAGCCCGTCCTCTTTGGAATTTCTATTCCTCAACTGGTACGAATAACTAAATACCGAAATTAGTGTGAATTTATTTTCTGCAACTTATGTCTCTTCAGTGCAGATAAAATCTAAACGTTTGGAAAACCATGAAATCAAAGATGTTCAAAAACTGATAGAGAACAAATAACCAATAAGATCTAATGTAAATGGTGAATGAAAGGATATGGAGTATATGCACATGAGACAAAGTCTCTTCAAATACATGGTAAAAAACAAGCAAATGAACGTCGCTTTTATTGTTGTTCTTCATCCATGAGGCTTTCAACAATGAGCTTTGCTCAAACCTCATAGAAAGTTTAAGACGGGCTCTGGAATTCTTTGCTAATTGTCGGAGCAACGCTACATCCATGTCTTCATTGGTCATGGGTGCGGGATTGTCAACAAACATTAATTAAACTGGCAAATGGTTCTTACAACCACTGTCATCCTTTGCCCGACAATAGCACTAGTGTCTTAGCTAGTGGACGATTACAACTTTTTGGGGCCATTTAGGGTTTGCTATATGGTGTGAGGTTCCTCACTGTGTTAAAGACCGTAAGGTGACCCCTAGATGTTTTGTTTTGGGTCGTTTTAACCTGGATATGGGATGTTGTCTCCTTAACATTTACTCGATTTCCTTTCTTTTTCGTATTTATTACAGAGTTTGTCTCTAGTGCTGTGTGGATGCAGTAAAATGTATCCCCATGCTTGAGGTGTATGCTCTTCTTTATATTTACAGTAATGGAGTTTTTGTTTGGAAGATAACTTCCTATTTTGGTCCTAATATATTTTAATAGTTGAAAAAATCTTTTTTGCCACTTCTATGGTCCTACTGATGTGTCTTGCATTAATCTTAAGCTTTGCTCTTTGATTGTTTAAGTGTTTGTTGCGTAGCTTTACATATATTTTATGTCTATGTCGGGTTTTATGACAGTTTTTGCAAGACACTTCTATCCGTTTTTAACTTATTTATAATTGCTAATGTAGTACAGATGATAAGTGTTTATTATCAAAGGACATATTCCGCATCCATTTTATACCTTTTCATACTATATATGCATTCACTAAATCATGTTTTAAAGAAATGGAAAGAAAATTATATTTAACACTTTACAGTTTTCCACGTCTGCTACAAAAAAAAAACAAAAACAAAAGCAAAAAACAAAAAAAAAAAAACAAAAAACAAAAAAAACAAAAAAACCAATTAATTCACAAATTCTAACCCTGTAAAAATTTCTACTTTCACTATATGCTTTAAATCTAACAATGCCTCAGCAGCACTTATTTCTAATAGCAAAAGACATGGATATCCACAACTTTCTCCGTGTACTGCCAAAAAATGATTTACTTGTTCTCGCCTCATCAACAAAAATACTGCTAAATCAGCCGTCAATGGCAGAACATTCACCCTATCTTTTGAAACGGACATAAATTGAAAAACTAATAATCTTATATATTTGATAACATGAACAAAACTTATTCTGGAATTCAATATGTAGGGGAACCGGTCAGCATCTTTATAAACGGACACAACAACAACTCTATCGTTTCCGTAGATACAAAAAATTCCGAAGTTTAATTTATAAACGTCTAAATAAACATAAACATAACATCAAATTTATAAAGGTTCAACCATTAGAAATTGTTGTAAAGCACGACGGAGAGTCATATAAACAATTTGAAAAATCACGTTGAGCTTGTGAACTGTCTTGGATTAAGAAGTTGCAAACGGCGTATCCTCTCGGTTTAAATGATAATATTATGGGCCTAGTTAACATATCAAGAACTTCTTCCATCAATATTATGGATATTGTTTCAAAAAAATTACGCAATAAACGATCCCACGGTAAACGTATCAATCGTAATACACGAAAATACCACAGAACTTCAGTTTCAATTTCTGACCTTGTTACAATCTTTAAAAATAAGGCAGACATAATTTGCTTTGTAAACTATGTTCAATTCCTATTTTCAAATTAAATACTTTATTGGAAAAATGCAATACCATAGCATATTACAGTCAGCGCATTTTGGTACCCTATATTGTTTCCTTAAATTGATAAACCTGAAGACCATAAAACATTTCCTTAATTTACCGTATATCAACAATGGGATCGATCTTATTGATGTATTTAGTAAATTATATACTCAAAAATTATCAAACTTATTCCTCCTTATTTTGATAATATGGAACCACCCATTATTTCTTATACTTACAAAAACCTACAAGAGACCTTATTTTTAATTATTCATCTGTTACCAAAAATCCTGAAATTAATCAAAATTCACCCTTGACCTTAAATTGTGCAAGCTCGAAGTTTCGATATGAACCTAGTGGTCATGTTATTACAGGAGACCTCAACATCGCCCAGGACCGAGAGGTAAAAACTTTTCTCCAAAAAGGACCAAAATATCGTCCTCCTTCAAAAATCATTTGGAAGGACTGTCGTGAAGTCATTAAAAGAGCCGTCATGTCATTCTGTAAAAAGTGGTGTAAAAGAGAAAATGCAGATAAAAAATGATTAGACACTTTCACTATCAAATGCATGGAAGTTGTTGATATCCGAATAAATCATTTTGGAACACATTATAGGCAGCAGAATACCATTCCTGCGATTTCAAAAATTAAACGGAAGTTAGAAGATTTGGGAAAAGAGTATATATTTGTTCCGGCAGATAAAGCAGCCAATAATGTGGTCGTTGTTTGACGTAAGTATTACATCGATGTGCTTCGGAATGAAATAACCAATGCTAGTACATTTCAAGCTACCACGTCAACAGAAACACAAATAATTGATGATCACATGATAGCTACAGCTGAACTCAAAGCAACTTCTAATTAAAAAAACATTCCTACTATGTATTGGCTTCCTAAACTTCACAAAAATCCTTTCAAATTTCGTTTTATTTCGGCATCAAGTAAATATTCTACTACACATATTTCTATTTTATTGAACAGTGCACTTACTACCATAAAAAATCTCGTCATCAACTTTAGCAACAAATGTTACGAATACAGTACAATTAACTACTTTTGGAGTGTTAAAAATTCGGTAGAAGTTTTGGAAAGACTTCGAACTGTTAATGAAGCATACACCTCCGTCGATAGCTTTGATTTTTCTAACCTTTATACTACATTACTGCATACACTCATTTAAGAGAAATTTTCGTATTTGATCAAATGGTCCTTCAAAAAATCAGGATGTACGTACATTTGTTGCAATACATTAAAATCGTTTTTCAGTGACGACAAACATTGCAAATATACCAACTAGACCTGTCAGGATATGATAAAAGCATTAAATTTTCTTTTTGATAATATTTTTGTTCGTTTCGGTGATACAGTCTATCGGCAAAAAATAGGTATTCTTATGGGTACCAACTGTGCACCTCTCATAGCAGATTTATTTCATTATTGCTACGAGTCACAATTCATGGCAACAATTCAAAAAGACCCTTCTAAACAGCATTTAGTGGATAATTTTAACAATACATATAGATATTTTGACGATTAATCCTGCATTTTCTAAATTTACAGATGAAATTGATCCTGCAGAACTTACTTTACCTACCTCTCCAGCCTATGGAGTGTACATTTCACAGTTGATTCGTTACTGTCGAGCTTGTAGTTTGTACAGTGATTTTTTGAACAGAGCAAAAACACTGTCCCAAAAGCTGCTTAGTCAGGGATTTGTTCAACCTTTGTTAATTTCATCCCTCAAGAAATTCTATGGCCGTCACCATAGCATCATTGAAAGATATGACGTGTCAGTATCCCAAATGAAAGTGGACATTTTCAGCTAGATTCACGTCTTCCCGAATTTGACTACCGACTTTGACATTTTCCCGGATTGAATCACCCACAGTGTGACGGGTGCAGTTAACAGAGCAGGACATGCTTACCCTTCCGGAGCACCTGATGTCACTCTCAGTTTCACTGAAGTTCACACTGTGAGTGCCTTTGTTCTGAATGTTGTGGTTTCTGGTTCTGTGCTTTGTGTCTGTCTGACGTCATTGTTTTTGTGTCTAACGTCATTGTTTTCTGTGTTCTCGTTTTTGCCCTGTCTTTGGACTTCGATTTTTGTGAATTTCAGCCCTTTGTTCCTTCGGTATTCTACTACCGTTGTTTTTTTAAATAAATCCATTAGCAGCAGTAATTATACTCCTTTTCTTGATCTTGATATATCAATATATCAAGGGAAGTTAACCACTAAGGTTTATGATAAAAGGAATGATTTCTCCTTCCCTATAGTTAATTTTCCCCATCTCGACGGCGATGTTCCATTAGCACCTTTTTACGGGCTCTACATTTCACAACTTGTTCGATATGCACGAGTATGTAGTGATGTTTCTGACTTCAACATCCGAAATCTTTGTCTCAATGAAAAACTTCTGCATCAAGGGTTTAGATATCATAAATTGATAAAAACATTCTCTAAATTTTATTATTATATATAGATACATTGACTTATTAAGTAAATATGGCTCTTCATGCAGTGCTCTTATACATCAGGGCATTTCACATCCAAACTTCTATGACAATATCATTTACAAAGCGCATAAATTCAAAACTTGTCCTTCCAAACTTATTAATCCGTTGAACAAACTTATTCAAGGATATGAATACAACATTGTTGTTAAATCTTTACTAATGGTTTTTGTTGGCAAAATATTGACCATCTCCTAAATGCTTTACATCATAACTAAATTTAAACAATTTTTCATATTGGCAGTATTTTGGCATTGCACAATATCATGTTCTTCTTTCATAATTGATGATGTTGTTATATCAAATCTATTTAGAAGTATTTCAATTGACGTTTCATCATATGTAAGAAGGATTGATATCATAGTCAACGGAAATAATGTGTCCTTAGCTAGCTGTCAGTAACTGCGAACATTTGTCCGGACAGTACATGTGTGTATTGTCTTCATGTTTTATGTACTTCATTGTAAGGGTGCTCGTCTTGATAAGTTGGACTTTTTCTAGTTTAATTTTTACTGTGAGTCTTTTTGTGTATTTATTTTATAGCCATTCACTACACATAGAGGAGGGTTTGGATCCAAGAAAACGAGTTTAACCCCACCGCAATTTTTGCGCCTGTTCCAAATTAGGAATATGTTGGTCATTGGCTTGTCCTTGTCTTCTTATAAAATTTTAGTTTCTTGATATTTGGGTTATTAGATGTGGTTTGTTTCTATTGATTTATTCCCTTTTTTACCTTTTTTGGGGCCATTTAGGGCTTGCTTTATGCTGTGAGGTTCCTCACTGTGTTGAAGACCGTATGGTGGCCCCTAGATACTTTGTTTTGGGTCGTTTTAACCTGGATATGGGATGTTGCCTTCTTGACATTTACCCCATTTCCTTTCCTTTTCATATATAGACAAACACAGGGCACTCATCAAGTTGAATGTAAGAAAACTTGGCGTTATAAAATAGTGAGATGTGGGCACTTAAAACAGGTGGTGAGAATTACATTTCAAAATTACAAAAATAAATGCCAACATTTGAAAGTATGAATGGTATATCCATATGAGAAATTCTCTCACGCACAAGTACACCATAACTGAAATATATAGAGAGCATACATCTCTCGCACGGGGAATCTTTTGCAAACCACTCTGCAGGAGAGAATCCAGTCGTAAATGGTGAATGAAATGATATGGAGTAAATGCACATGAGACAAAGTCTATACAAATACATGGTAAAGCCAAAATTAGCTAAGGACAGAACTTTGCATGAGGGAGATACTCCTTTGTTTTCATCAAAATTTTCAAATATTTACAAATCGTAAGGTTCCAAGTAGAATCGGGTTTCGGGCCACCCTTGGAGACTAATAGTCCACCAGCAGAGGCATCGACCAAGTGGAAACAAATAACTAAATACCGAAATAACTGTGAATTTATTTTCTGCATATGCGCATTTCGACAACTTATGTCTCTTCAGTGCATATAAAATCTAAACGTTTGGAAGACCATAAAATCAAAGATTTTAAAAAACTGAATACCGAAGTAACTAATAAGATCTAAATGTAAAGCCAAAATTAGCTAAGGACAGAGCTTTGTATGAGGGAGATACGATTGTTATGCGTTTGTTTTACTCTTGACGACTCAACCTTGTTATCACTTCCAAATTTTTGCAGCAATGTTACAGATTTCATAAATTGCTAAAAAGATTCATAGTAGATATGAACATTGGATATCACAATATTATGTCGCTCGCAAACAGCTTATTACTAAGGGCATTTCTCATCCTCTTTTTTATGGAAATGTTGTTAAAAATGCCAGAAACTGAGTAAAAATCTGAAAACCTGGGACGTAACTTACATTCTTTAAGCAATAGGGGATATTGCCAGGATATTTTGCAAGAGTTTTACCAGCAGACTACATGTAGGCTCCTTGAGCTAGCTAGTACTTAAGCGGCGAGCACTCTTTGACCCATCTTTCAAAATTACATTTTGTCCCCTTTTCTCTTTAAGATTGTGGTCATGGAATTAGAAGTGTACCTGTTTTGGGTTTTATTCGTATGTTTATTATACTCAAGAAAAACGGGACAGAGAAAGGGGGGAGGGTTGGGTACCCATTAACCGGTTTAACCATTCCGCTGACTTTTGCTATTGCCGGTTCTAAGTCCGGCTGTCCTGACTTCCTATCGTTGTTTACGTTTGTCTTTTCTTTTATTGTTTTTTTCTTTTGCGGTTCCCTGGTACATCGTTGCATGGAACTATGTTTTTCGGGTTGAAGGTGTTTCCTGTTATCTATTTATTGTATTGCACATACATCGGCAAACGAAAACAGAAGCTAAAATGATGAAAGAGGGAATTCAAAATAAAAAACCCAAAATCACGGCAATTCATATCAAACACGAATTGAGATAACATGACAAAAACAAAACACATATACAAAAATGAACAGTGGGATACCATACAAAAACTGTGGTATCATCAAGTACTCCGGAAGGGAAAGCATGATCTGGTCCAAGCGTGGCGCCTGTCACACTGTCAGTAAAAAGTCCGGTATTATCACAGTTGGTGTTTTTCAGTCCGATAGTACACTCTGGATCTACCAAAAAATATTTTTATCATCTGTGAAATAGAAGCATTGTAACGGTCTGTCAAATCATGGTGACGGCCATAAAAATTTTGTAGTGAACATTTCAACAGTGACTGGACATACTCTGATGTTCAGTAATTTCGCTCTGTTGACAAGATCACTGAACAAACTACAGGCACGGCAATAGCGATTGAGTTGAGAAATGTAGACAACATCTGCCGAAGATACGGGTACGTTAATATTCAAAAATGGGAAGTTCACAATTGGAAAGTCGAAATCATCCCTCTTTTCGTAAAGTTTTGTTTAGAGACGTCCAGAAATGTCAATTAAGAGGTATAGGTTCAGGTATGATGGATGGAATATCAGTGGTGTCTTTAGTTTCAAGTTCGTTCGGGTATGTAAGATGAAGGTTATCCTTAAACTGGGGATTGTTTAATAAAGAACATCATCTATATTACGGAAGCTGAAATAAAATGATTTGGCTAGCATATTGTCATTTTTCCTTAACTAACCCTTGTATGAACCTGGCTACACACGAATAAAGAATCAAATTTTCTAAAAATGGCACCATAAGTATTCCTATTGTGTGCTGGAAAACTTGTCGTCCAAATTCTACAAATATATTATCAATAAAGAATTCCAGCATTGTGATGACACTCTCCCCCTTTTACTTTTTGTGCGAATCAGTAAGTTGTTTAACAAAATATGCCCCATCTTTACCTATCACTAAATATGAATATCTTTGTTCGCCCTTTTTAGTACAGTATGACTGATGTATTAAATACCGGAGAACTGACTTTAGCTTGTCATGTGGAAGAGTAGTACAGATAGTAGAAAAATCAAAAGTTTGAACACTGTTGCATTGGTTGAGTTCAGTAGAAGATAGATATTCTAATAAGTCTCTTATGAGATTTAGAGAACCAACATTTGATTCACTCCACTTGTTGAGTATACTCTATCACTATATATTTCAGGTTATCTTTGACTGCAGTAAGTAATGAAGTTAGGAGCTTGGAAAGGGGATTTGTAGTGCATTTTGGCAGACCCAGCAAAGCATCTCTTTTTGTGAGGGCATTTATGTAACTTAGGTACAAGGCATGTTATGGTTTGCTTCACTCAAATTAATACCAGACTTTTTTCCCTCCAATATGATAGGAGAAGAAAGTGTTTATTTAATCTGCACTGAGAGATATAATTTGTCAAAATGCCAATAAACTGGAATAACGGTAATTTGGGTATTAATTGTTTTATTACCACTTGGCTGATACCTCTACTCGTGCACTAATAAATACAGCCCCGAGGGTATTCTCAAACCCAGTTGACTGTATTTCCATGCTGGTCGCGAAAATCATTTTTGACACTCCACATTCTCTATCCTTGGTTGATTTTAGCCAACCTCATTTAAAGATCTAAAGATCCGATTCTTTTGGGGTTTTTTTTATTTTATTATTATTTTTTCAAATTGTGATTTTACAATGCGGCTGCGCTGAACGAGATATAATGTGTCGATTTCATCTGCGAACGAATACCGAAGCAACAGGAAAAGAGAATTCCAAAGTAAAAAAATACAAAAAAATGAAAAAAAAATCAAACAAACAAAAACAAAACATAAAAAAAAAATAATAAAAATAAAATATAAAAATAAACAAGAAAAAAAAATTAAAACAAAAATATTTAAAAAATAGAAAAGATGAATAAAAAACCAGCAACAAAGGCAAGTTAAACAAATAAAATTTTAACAAAATAAACAAAGAACAACCCCCCCCCNGACCGATGAAAACAGTTCGAGGTTCAGGAGTGTTCGAGATATCTAGGTCGAACTATGTTAAAACTTGATCAAAGGGACCAGAAAATAGGTTCTTGACATCCATGGTGTTCGAGTTATTGCAGTTTGAGCCATCGAAGTTCTACTATATATATATATATATATATATGAAAGATATCCTTATAAAGTTTTGATATAAAATTTTATTTTCTGATATCAATTTATATTTTCGGACAACAAAAAGTCTATTTTCTGATATTTTCTTATCTAGTTAAAGCCGCCCTTTTATTGATTTTTTTTTCAATTCCGTGCAGAACTTGACATAGAAATGCAAAAAAAATAAACAAAACAAAAACAAAAACAAAAACAAAAACAAAAAAAATAAAACAAAAAAGCCCATAAAATCATGGAAATTAATTCTTAACACAAATTAAAGCACTCACAACACAA
This sequence comes from Modiolus philippinarum, assembly GCA_002080025.1. Classification (NCBI taxonomy): domain Eukaryota; kingdom Metazoa; phylum Mollusca; class Bivalvia; order Mytilida; family Modiolidae; genus Modiolus; species Modiolus philippinarum. The sequence continues at coordinate 24,418 of MJUU01064665.1, read as the reverse complement.
CACAAACGAAAAATAGTTAACAAGAACGTAAAAAAACTAAAGAAACGGCAATGTGAACCGTATAAAAGCATGATATATCATCATTTGTCTCTGGACTTTTATTTATGTAATCTTGTGCTTTGTACTTTCGGTATTCTACTGCCGTTGTTCTCCGGAAAAGTACGCACACTCAAAAGTACGCACAATTTGTTCCACGAATGGCAAACGTCACACTGCCAATGAATAGTCTGGTCGGAAATGTGCGTAAACGAAACTTACGGTACTTTGGTATTTAGTCATTTATTACTATTATCGGTATTTTAGCCTCCCTCAGCACGTCGTTTTTCCTGCAAAAATAGTCAATTTCCTACTAAATAACACAATACCAAAGTAACAGGCCCGTTTTGTTCATCTTTGTTTGTGTGTTTGGTGAAGGAAGGGATTAGTTTTCTTTTCTGTGCCGTACTGCTGTTGTTTCTTTGTTGGTTCCAATGTTGCCATTGCCCTTAGATTATTCGTTTTGGATTGACGGTTCGGTTCTCACTTACTTAACTTTAAATTTATTTTCTGCCTATGGCCATTTTGACAACAACTTTTTTTTCAGATATTGTAAATTTTCAAAATAAATCGGCTTTTTGGTCAGCACTGAAGTAATGGACTACTTGATTGGTGAATACTTTCGGGGACAAAACACGTTGAAAGTGAAGTCATACTTCATAAAAATAACATAAATACACTGTACCAAAAGAATTTTTTTAGTACAAATTTCGATTTCGTGAAAGATACAACAGATAGTGTTTGAACTACGATTAATTTTCCGTGGCTGTTTTGACCTTTTAGTAATGATTAATAGCAAAAGATGAATTATGCATATCGTTTAATGATTCAACATCTAACTCTGTGTTTAATTATTACACATTCACTGATACACCAAAAGTGCAAATTAAATTGGTTCGAAAAAAGGAATGTTTCTTTTGCTTTGATACTTGTTTTGGGGAAAAACGAAAAAAAATAATATATTAATCTAAACGTAATCAGCATAGCAATTCTTTATTAAAAACATTTCGTGACATATGCACTGTGTTTCGTTGTGATATTTTCAAATAACAAATCACATCAATTATACTGCTATTATTCCCTGTGCACTTATCATTTCTAATAACCTCCTATGTATAATTATTTCATTACGTAATTTAATGTATAGTCCATTCACTGCGGGATACTCACAGGAAATCTTCTAAGCGTTTTTGCTGTAAGCAGTTTTTTGCAACATGTCGTAAAAGAGAATATAATATATGTTACTTTATTCTTTGTCATTCTTTACACGACAACAAATGTTTTTGATGCACTACTATGCTTCTAATTTTAATAGCGTTGACTACTGAAATATTCTTTGATATATAGATTCTGAAAAAAAATACTGTTTTGGCTTTTGTTATTGTTCTGAATTGTGTTTATTATCAAATGGTTGGTATTTTAATGCAGTAACATTGACATTTAGTGTAGAGTATTTACATCTATATCGTATTTTAAACTTAAAACATTAATATAAGAATAACATGTATTCATTCGAAATAAAGAGATCAAATAAACCCTACTTGAACAATAAATGCTGAAACTTTGTTTCCTAAAGGCTGTGGAAAAAATGTAAGTCAATCATTAAGACTTAGTATAAATTATTGAGATAAATTTTCTTATAGATTTTAGAAAAAAATAATAGGATACAGTAGAATACAAAAGGATAACATTTTTTTTAATCAAATAAACCAAATCTAAAAATACGGCAACAATCAACAAACAAAGAAGAAAAAGAGAAAACACGAAAAAAAATGATGAAGAAATAAAACGACTTCAAAAGATACGAACCTTACATCATAACTTTACAAAAAGTATACAGAGGAGGATGTCATTGCAATGCTGGAATTCTTGATTGATAACACATTTGAAGAATTTGGTGGACAAGTTTTCCAGCAGACATTATGGATGCCTATGCGGACTAATTGTGCGCCACTTTTAGCAGATTTGTTTCTTTATTCGTATGAAGCCATACAAGGGCTAGTTCAGAAAAAAGACAACAAGCTAGCCAAATCCTTTAATTTCAGTGTCCGTTATATAGATGATGTTCTTTCATTGAACAATCCTCAATTTAAGGATAACCTTCATCTTATATACCCAAATGAACTCGACATTAAAGAGACCACTGATACACCATCATCAGCATCATACCTGGACTTATACCTCTACATTGACAACTCTGGACGTCTGAAAACAAAACTTTACGACAAGCGTGATGATTTCGACTTTCCAATAGTGAACTTTTTTTTTTTTTTTTATTCAACAACATATATTGCAATCGCTGTTAACAAATACTCTTAAAGCCCAGCTTACCTTAAGAGTTTTCTATATAATTACCAGAGTACAATAAATATATTTTTTTTCTAAAAATAAGTATATACAACACCCGGAAATTAATTCCGTCACTGTATTTAAATTTTTGTATACCATTATTTACTTCCTGGATGAAAACATGTGATTTAGTCAAAATAAATCAGAAAAAAATGTTATATCAAAATATTATTTATGTATTTACCCTTGAATCATCATAAATGAAACACAGAAATATCAAGTTTATTCGGTTTCAAGGTAAGATAGTGTTTTCTCTAATGTAGTAGATGAAAAGGTGTTCTGAGTGGCTCTATGTATATAGTAGCTACATCTTAATTCATTTTTGAATAAAGAAAATATATTCACATGGACTCTTTTCTGTTCAGAAAGACAGTAAGCTTTATATATACTAAATATAATAATAGTAAATAGAAAATTAAAACCAAAATAATGTTTATCATCTACTTTGTATCCCAAACTAGGTTATTTAAGGTTAAATTCCTTTTATCAAAATTTATTTTCTTTAAAAGTAAAGAAATTTTGCTCCAAAAATCTTCTACGACCTTACATTTCAGAAACATGTGTTCATAATCTTCTGTAACATTACAATGTAAACAGTTTGAATTGTTAATAATTTTCCATTGCTGTAGCAGTACTTTACATGGCAATATATGTAGTGTAAAAGCTTCCATCGAAACATTTTCAACTTATTTTCATTTAAATAATAATGTAAAAAGTAAAAAATATTTTGAATTTTTGTACTAAAACAATCAAAATTTAATTGTCTATTCGAGTTATTTAAACCAACAGGAATGTCAGTTTCTGTGTCGATAAGGATGTTATAAATCTTTTTAGTGTCTAAAAGACCTATGTTGTGTTTCTTATTGCCCACATTTAAACAAATTTCATTATTTGTCAAAACTTGAGTTTTAAAAGAGTTTTCTTTTTGTAATATATGTGACCATGATTTTGGTATGGCTTTCCTCAATTGACTGATTTCTGAAAACCAGTTTGTTTTACACTTAAGCTTATTTAAAATAAAGGTTTGAGATTTGCCCCCTCCCCCCCCCTTTTTCATCAATTAGATCATTCACAAATATTATGTTGCTATCAATCCAATTAATGAATAATAAACTTTTTTTGTTTAGCTGAATGTATTGATTACCCCAGATAACTTGTTGCCTAATTGTCCTGTAGTTATTTGGTTTTGGAACTTGTATATTTTTGTGTTTAATCCAGCATTTACATATCCTCAAATAGAATTCTGGTAATGTTTTCAGTTCATTAACTTGATCAAGGTTCATTCTGAAGAATAGAAAATTTTTTCCAAGACTGTCAAAATAGAAAGTAGGAATAACTTTCCAGTTAGCGAACTTCCCTGTGGTTATCTTTTTCGCCCAACCTATATTTATCGCATCAATATATTTGTCAATATCAATCATTTCAAACCACCCTTTAGTTTTTCATTACATTATGTTGATCTTTTAACTTTTTTTCGGATTTATCATGCCATATAAAGTTATAGATCATGGTTTTGAATTTTTGAAGATATTCTTTTTCTATGTGACTTACTGAACATAGGAATGTTATGTTTGGTATTATCAGTGACTTTACAACAGTTATTCTCCCTAGCATAGTGAACTTCCCGTGTTTGAGCAGTAATATTCCCACCTCTCCGGCATACAGCGTGTACATTTCACAACTCATTCGCTATTGCCGTGCACGTAGTTTGTACAGCGATTTCGTCAACAGAGCGAAATTACTGTCTCAAAAACTTATACATCAAGGGTATGTTCAGTCACTGTTGCAATTGTCACTCAAGAAGTTTTACGGTCGTCACCACGATTTGACAGACCATTACAATGTTTCTGTTTCACAAATGAGAACAGATATCTTTGGGTAGATCCAGAGTTTGTTACCGGACTGACAAACACCGACTGTGACAAAATCGGACTTTTCACTGACAGAGTGACAGGTGCCACGCGTGGAGCAGATCATGTTTACCCTTCCGGAACACCTGATGATACTTCCGGTTTTCTGTGGGAGTTCACACTGTAAGTGCTTTAGTGTTTTGTGTTGTATTGAATATCAAGATGTCATCTTTTAGTTTTGTCTTCGTTGATGTTGTTCGTGGTACCGATTTGTCTTGGTTATTGTAAGAATACTTAATAGCTTTATAGAATCTTTTCAAACTTTTACAATGGTACTGCTTGGGGGTTAGAGAAGTAACACAATGTATGTTGGCTAATCCAGGGTTGAATACAAGGTGGTAATAAACTTCATGATATTGTAGCTGAAAATTTCCATTACTTTTTGCATCTCATAAGTTTGATGAAAGTAAATTCACAGTAACTTCGGTATTTAGTTATTTGAATGATTCCCTTTAGATGGCCATGGAATTTTTCCAAATATATACCTTAGCAATATTTCAGAAGTGAACACATATATAACTTTTTAAATGTTTTACTTTTATTTTTTTTATCGAAATTGCTAAGAATGAAATAAACACAAATCCATCTTACAATTTCAATTTGCTATATTTCAAACATTTTATTAAATATAAAGTTTAAGAGATTTGATAACTACATCAAGTTACACATCATGTATTTAGAAATTGTTCCTTTGTATTCAAAATGTATTCTAAAAGACCCTTCTAAAGAGCATTTAGTGGATAAATTTAACAATACATTTATATACTTGTACTATATTTGGCTTTAAATAATCCTGAATTTTCTAAATTTACAGATGAAATTTATCCTGCAGAACTTACTTTAAATAAATCCAATAGCAGCAGTGATCATACTCCTTTTCTTGATCTTGATATATCAATAAATCAAGGAAAGTTAAACACTAAGGTTTATGATAAAAGGGATGATTTCTCATTCCCTATAGTCAATTTCCCCCATCTCGACGGCGATGTTCCGTTAGCCCCTTCTTACGGGGTCTACATTTCACAACTTGTTCGAATATGCACTAGTATATGTAGTGATGTTTCTGACTTCATCGACCGAAATCTTTTTCTAATTGAAAAAAACTTCTGCATAAAGGGTTTAGATATCATTAATTGATATAAACATTCTCTAAATCTTATCATAGATACATTGACTTATTACGAAAATTTGGTTTTACGCACAGGGCTCGTATACAACAGGGCATTTCACATCCAAACTTTTATGGCAATATCATTTACAAAGCGCATAGATTCAAAAATTGTCCTTCCAAACTTATCAATCCGTTGAACAAACTTATTCATGAATGATATCAATACAGCATTGTTGTAAAATCTTTACTTCTGGTTTTTGTTGGCAAAAATATATATTGATCATCTCCTAGATGCTTACACCATAACTAAATTTATACATTTTTCACATTGGCAGTATTTGGCATTGCACAATATCAAGTTCCTCTTTCATAATTGATGATGTTGTTATACCAAATCTTTTTGGAAGTATTTCAATTGAAGTTTCATATGTTAGAAGGCTTGATATTATAGTCAACGGAAATTATGTCCTTAGCTAGCTGTCAGTAGCTGCGAGCATTTGTCCGGACAGTACCTGTGTGTATTGTCTTCATGTTTTATGTACTTCATTGTAAGGGTACTCGTCTTGATAAGGTGGACATTTTTTCTAGTTTGATTTTTACAGTGAGTCTTTTTGTGTATTTATTTTT